>CABHPP010122923.1:15760-41086 GCA_902168425.1 Peromyscus attwateri
GGAGAGCTGGTCCTCAGGACACTTACAGACACATATTCAGGGATAGAAAGCTGGTCCTCAGGTCACTTACAGACACATATTCAGGGATGGAGAGCTGGTCCTCAGGAAAGGATTTCAGCTTCACATACTGCTCTTCTGTCAGCTCCAAGTCTCGCAGGTTTCGACGGACATCTCCAGCTTTCTCTCTTAGCTGATAATTTGTCTCTTCTAGTTGTTTCTGTCTCAATAAAATGGTTTCCATTTCTTGTTTCATTAGTTCTTGATATTTCCTACATTGAGAGAATTCATGGCAAGCTTTAAAATCACTGAGATTTTTCTCAGAGTTCCATATAGTATTCTTGGCTACCATGAGTGCTGATTTATCTAATTAATTAAACAAGAAGTGACTAATCCATACAGATAAGTAAATGTATAATCCCAAATTATTAGAGACCAACATTCTTAAGTAGTAAGCAAAAATTAAAATCACAAAATTATACATTTAATCTGCTAAAGTCTTAAACCCTTATATATTGGCTTTGGATTCTAGTTATTAATTTCCATTTCTCTTTGATCTTGGTACTGCAAGACATATCTCTTTAATGCAGTTAACAGTGAACCCCATAAAGTATTCATTCAGCCAGCGAAGCCAACCACTGACCCATCCCAGCAGTATGGAGGCCAGAACTGATGTCAGAATGTCTTTCTCAGCTGTTTCTTCACCTTACTTTTTAAAAACAGGAGCATGCACTAAACCTAGAGGTCACCATCCTAGACTGGCTGGCCCCTGAGCTCCTGGGGTCTACTTGTCTCCACCCTTGCTGTGCTGGGGTTCTGGGAACATACCACCACTTTTAGCTTTTACTGGGAATTCAAACTCAGGTCTTCCAGCAATCATTTTACCTCTGAGCCATTTCCCTATCCTAGAGGAGACCTTAAAAGACACTGACAGAAATCTGAGAAGATAATGTTCATTAATTTTTTTTTTTTTTTTTTTTTTTTTTTTTTTTTGGTTTTTCAAGACAGGGTTTCACTGTGTAGCTTTGCACCTTTCCTGAAACTCACTCTGTAGCCCAGGCTGGCTCCGACCTCACAGAGATCTACCTGGCTCTGCCTCCTGAGTGCTGGGATTAAAGGTGTGCGCCACCACCACCCCTCATTGATGGTTTTGCTTTGTCTTTATACCTATCTTGCCTCTGTTGACTTGTTATTTATTTATTTGTTTGTTTTCAGACAAGTCTTGCTATGTAGCTCTAGCTGGCTGGAACTCGCTCTGTAAAGCAGACTTGGCTCACAGAGATCTGCCTGCCTTTGCCTCTCCAAGTGCTGGGATTAAAGGCGTGAGTCACCATGTCTTTATTTTTTGTGTATACAGGTGCTTTGTCTGCATGTATGCCTGCACACCAGGAGTGTACATTAGATTGTGAGCTGCTCTGTAGGTGCTGGGAACTGAACTCAGGACCTCTGGAAGAGCAATCAGTACTCTTAACTGTTGGGCCATTTCTATAACCATGCTATTCACTTTCATTGAGTGTTTCCAATGAACTTATTTTTGTTTTTATAGAAACAATACAGATTTTTCTACTAAAATGCCATTGTTTATATCACTTTAAATTAAATTACATAGGTATAATTGGCATAGGTACATTTGAGAGTAAATAATAAATTTTTATTTCATTTCTTTGCCTGTTTGTTTGAGATAAGGCCTCAACTAGCCATGGCCTTCAACTCACTATATAGCCAAGGATGAGCTTGAACTCCTTTTTTTGTTTTTCGAGACATGGTTTTCTTGTGCAGCTCTGGATGTCCTGAAACTAGCTCTGTAGACCAGGCTGGCCTTGAACTCACAGAGATCAGCCTGCCTCTGCCTCCCGAGGGCTGGGATTAAAGATGGGAGCCATTACACCAGGCTCAGTTCACTCTTAATAGGTATATATCTACCTGGAGAAAATACACAGGCATAGTAAAGGTATACTAAACAGCTGTGACAGTGCAGAATGTTTTAAAAGTGAAGGAAGAAAAAGGTTATCTACATACTCAGTTGTGGTCAATTCAGAAAGCTCCTCACGTAATTTATGGGCGGCTTATAGGGCCAGTATTTGTTGAATAAATGTTGAATTTTAACTGTGCATTTGTATACTGTTATAAAGCAACTTGCCCTTTGGTGGTTTGTATGTGAGGATAATAAGCAAATCTAACTTAAAATTTCCCTATTACAGCCCATAACAGCATGCATAAACAAGAATAAAATGACTTTTAGTTGATAAATAGATGTTAGGCTTTTGTGAAAAACATGTCTTACTTAGCATCTTTCTTTTGAACAGTCAACTGATTGTCTAATCTCAAAGTTAGCAGCTGCTTCTGGTGAAGGGCGTCATTCAGTTTTTCCTCCAGCTCTTCAATCTGAACAGAGAGAACACAGTTTACACAGTCAGCTTTCCATGAACATAACAACAAACACTTAGAAGAAACAGAGTAAGAGTCTTCAAAGAATCTGGGTTGAAGCTACTGTCTCAGAAATGTTTGCGCCAGGCGATCATTGAGATGGCTTTGTCCTTAATTCAAATGCACAGCTCACTCAGAGGGGAGCTTCATGGATGCACTCTGCTCATACTGGTGGTCATTAGTTAGTCTGAGTGCTGCACACCTTCCACTTACTGCCACATGGCTGATATCAGAAACACCCAAAACAAAATGAGTAACTGCTAAACTCACTCACCCTGTAGCTTCTGAGTAAAAAAGAAAACGAGTTTCTTGTGACATGCTTGCCTGGACCACTATAGGTTCCCCACCAATTTCCTTTCTTGATAGGTCACAAACCTCCACATCTCCCTTTAGCTTACCTTTAAAATATGCTAACAAATATTCACCACTTTCAAGTAACTGTCTTTGTAAAAACTTCTACACTGTAGCAGAGTACTCTTAAAGACACCGTTGCCAACAACTTCCTCTGTGACTAACTGAAAAAGACACCGCTCTAGCCCAGAGAAATCTTCCAGTTCTCCAGGATGCTGTGCTTTCTGTAAACCCCTACACAACTAACTGGTCCTGCGTTTGTCTATTGTTTCCTTTTCCCTTCCTTTCCCTTCTTGTTTCTCCTTTAAAACAGACGAGTCTAACTGCATTTTCTGCTTTTTCTAGAGAGGCACCGTTAAGAAATTGCTCTAGCTTCTTCATGGGCAGGGTACTTGTGTAGCAGGCTGAAAGCTCTGGGTTTGAGCCCTAGCACCTTAAAAATAACTAAACAATAAAAATTTAAATCAATCTTTTATTTTATGGTTTACTGAATTTTTATGTGTTTGAATGTTTTGCCTGTGTGTATGTATGTGTACCATGTTCGTGTCTGGTTCCCTCACTGGCCAGAAAACAGCACTGGATCCCCTGGAACTGTGGGTTCTGCGACTCAAACCCAGGCCATCTGTAAGAAGTGTTATAACTGCCTAGTCATCTCTCCAGCCCTTCCTTTTTACTCTTAAGTCATGTATGTGTGCAAGTGTGTGTGTGCCAGAGCTCAGGAGTTAGCTCTCTCTTTTCACTATGTAGCCCGTAGATGGTCCCCAGGCTTGCATGGTTAAGCATCTTTACCCACCAAATCATGTCACTGGCCCAAAGTAAATATATTTTTTCTAGTAGAAGGCCACTGTAGTATCTTGGTATACACAGCATTAAACTAAAATAGAAGAACAAGTTAACAAGAGAAAGTACAAATGAAACGAAAAGAAACAGTGCTGGACAGAGAGGCTAACGCAGGAAGAGCTAAGAACAAGAGGAAAGTCAGTTCACTGTCAGGAGGAAACGATTTTCTTAGGAACAGAAGTAGTAACACTAAAGAAATGTGTCTTGTAATCGCTCACTATTTCTTAGGGCTAGTTAATCTCTACCAGGTATTCCATGAACTACCCTGGGACTAAATAAGCACACAAGGCAGAAATATAAGAACCAGGCCATCCTTATCTACATGACACACTTGCTAAAGACAGTGGTCACTTAAGCCTGACTTCTGTGATACAGCAACTCTCAGACACATAGTAACTGTGTAGGAAGGTAACAAGGAAATCAGATTTCTAGAGAAAGGACAACTCCGATTCAACAATACAATCATGATCTTGATTCTTCTTATCAAACTAGTCAGTCACATCACATTTGGTGAAGCACAAAACTTGGCTACAAATTACTCCTATGAAAATACATATTACACTAATGCTGCACTTTAAAAAGTAAGCCTACAAAAGTAATTCATCCATGTTCACATTCAAAACACCCATTTTTAATATGCAAAGTATAAAAAGTCAGTACTGGAAAAGTAATGTTATCATTTAAGTTCTGATTACATATACTTTTTTTTTTTGGATACAGTGTCTCTTTACATAGCCCTGGCTGTCCTGGACCTCACTATGTAAACCAGGCTAGCCTAGAATTCAGAGATCCATCTGCCTCTGCTTCCAGAGTACTGGGATTAAAAGTGTGTGCCACCACACATGACCTATATACCAACTTCTTGTTTATCTTCACTTTAAATACAATAAGGCAGGTAAAATAAAATTTGCATTTGTTCTTACCTTTGTAAGATAATCCATTTTCAAATTGTCGATCATCATATTTTTTTGGGATAGCTCGATTTTCAGTAACTGAATATTATGAAGTATTTCTTTTTTTTCAATTAACTGCCTGGTGATTCTGACTTTACCCTCTCGTTCTTCTGATGAGGAAACATCATCTGTATGAATGGTTGTTTCTAAACTAATATCTTCAGATTCCAGAGAACTAGAGATGTTTACTTTTTTTGACTCCTTGGCAATTTTTCGAGACATTTTATTATTCTGGGTCAATCTTCTGTAGAGTAAAAAGAAATAACCTTAAATATATCAAAAACCCACTACGAGCATATAGTGCATTAATGAGATACAAAAGACTGCCTAGACCATCAGGCACTGAAAGATCTCAAACCTATGCCAGATCACTACCATGAATTACTGCTCAAATCAAAGATTGAGTCACTAAATTCTTTTTTTTTTTTCCTTTTGGTTTTTCTAGACAGGGTTTCTCTGTGTAGTTTTGGTGCCTGTCCTGGATCTCGCTCTGTAGACCTGGCTGGCCTCGAACTCACAGAGATCTGCCTGGCTCTGCCTCCAGAGTGCTGGGATCAAAGGTGTGTGCCACCGCTCGGCTTCAGTCACTAAATTCTTTCATGAACTCAGCCCTTCGACCAATTTAAATATGTGTGTGTATTATGTATGTATCTTTTTTTGTTGTTATTGTTGTTTGTTTGTTTTTCAAAACAGGGTTTTTCTGTAGCCCTGGCTGTCCCGGAACTCGCTCTGTAGACCAGGCTGGCCTTGAACTCACAGAGATCCACCTGCCTCTGCCTCCCCAGTGCTAGGATTAAAGGCGTGCACCACCATGCCAATGAAGCAAGAATCTTACTCGAAGGAAACAGGAAAATAAAGCTGTGTAAAAGAGAAAGGATAAAGCCCATTAATACCAAGAACCTCAAACTCAAGGAGACAATGCCTTCTGTTTTTGTCGATATAAGATTGCACGGAAGTTAAATCGGGAAGGATCCTTTTTAAGGGGAAAGGGTGAAAAACGGTGAAATCAAAAACAAATCCTCGCGCGGGTTACAAAGGATCAGGGATGGGCTTCTCCCTCTTTGGCTAGGATTTACAAATTCTCCACATGATGCATTTTAGCATCTTTGCACCACGCGTGAAAGAAAGGGGAACAGATTCCTGGGAGCTGTTTGAAGCGTCAGTAATTCCGCATACAAGGCTAACACCAGCCTCACCTCGGACACTTGGAGGAACCAAAGGCGTCTTCAGTCAGCAGCTCAGGCTGCAAACCCTCTACGAGTATCTCCGGGCCACCGGACCGTTAGGGAGCGGTCACCAAGACAACCATCCGCCCTGCCCCTGAAGAAGTCGGAAGAAGTCGGGGCGCGCAGGTGCCCAGGCCCTCCCTCCCCGGAAGCCAGTCCGAAGCGGTGCAGGCTGGGAGTTGGAGTCCGGGGGAGAGCCCCGCCCAGCGGCGGGCGGAAACGATCTACTCTCGCCCAATCGTGACGACCATCAGGGAGCTAACACTACCAGGCCGACTTGATGTTTTTCTCGCGAGACGAGAGTATTTTCCCAGCTCGCGGGAAGAAGAGGAAATGCGAGGGGCACCTCGCTGAGGCGCCTACGGTTTCTGACCCGACGTGTTTTCCGCTGGAGTTCCGTAGCCGTCTGGGTTCCGCCCGGGTCCGGATTCTACGCCGGGAGACAAAGATGCTCAAGTCCAAGACGTTCTTAAAAAAGACCCGCGCGGGCGGCGTGGTGAAGATCGTGCGCGAGCACTACCTGCGGGATGACATCGGCTGCGGGGCCCCGGCCTGCGCGGCCTGCGACGGGGCGCACGCGGGCCCGGCCCTGGAGTCGCAGCCCCGCGACCAGGCGAGCAGCCTCTGCCCGTGGCCGCACTACCTTCTGCCGGACACCAACGTGCTGCTGCACCAGGTACGGGGGCCTCCCGCGGGCCGCGTGGTGACAAGGGGGCGTGGCAGGGAGAGAGCCGGAGGGAGGCGGGGCTTGGGATGGAGAGGCACCTCCTGTGGCCACCCTCGCTGCCCCGTTATCCAGGCCCAGGTACTTCTCCCTAACGTGGTTTTTCTTTCCGTCTTTCGGTTCTTGGAGTCGTAGTTTTAGACACGTGCATTTGCTAACTCGTGGTGTCTCTTCTACTTTAGATTATAAGTGCCTGGAAGCCGGGGACCTGGGCTTCTGTGGCATCCAGAGTGCGACCCCCAGGCAGCTTGTAAGTGCCTACGAACAAAAACTGTGTGGGCCAGCGTATTTATTTGTTCATAGCTTTAATACTGCAAGCTTTTGTGGTCCGTTTACGGGTGCTTTTCTCAAGCCTACCGGGCCCAAGTGACTGTTGTCACTTTTTCTACGGCAGAGTAACGCTTTGGCCTGACGGAGAGTCAGTGGATTAAACTGTAACAGAATTTTAGGCTTGACAGAAACAGTTTCTAAGAGAACATGGGAAAATTAACTTTGTGCTTTTGTTTTTAAGATTGATGTTCTGGAGGACCCTGCTATCAGGAATGTAATTGTGCTGCAGACAGTCCTGCAGGAAGTGAGAAACCGGAGTGCCCCTATATATAAACGAATCAGGGATGTGACCAATAACCAGGAGAAGCATTTCTATACGTTCACCAATGAGCACCATAAGTAAGTATCAGAAGACCGTAGAGCTGCCGAAACGTAAAGGGAAGTGCCTGGGAGTCATTGATCAAAGACAGTCTGCAGTTTCACGTGCTGTTTGGTTGTTATGTAGCTGTGTAGAAAACATTGCTAAGTGGGGCTCAAGTAAGATCACAGTGTCAGTGAGGTCACACCTTAAACTGGGATCTACTGGCTGTAATAGTACTTTTATGTCAGAAATACTCCATTTAAGTTGTGTATATTGAGTTGAATGATAGAGTCTTTGGAAATGAGAGCCGTTCAGGGTTCTGCGATACCATAATATGTGAATAACATATATAGGGTTAAAAATGTGTGTTTGTGAAAAAGTTTGTTAAAATATTAATTTATGATTAATAAGTTTTAAAGGTTAATAATATCTTACAGCTGATTTATTGAATTGGATTTCTAAAAACAATTCTTCATTATAATTTAGGTTCATGACCTTTGAACTCAATGTGTGATCTTAGAACATAAAGGGATTGCCTATAATCATAAATAATTTATGATGGGTATCTATGATACTTTCTCAACCTTGAAATTATTAACATTTTGAACTGAGTAGTTTTTTGTTGTGTGAAAACTATTTTATAGGTTGTAGATGCTTAGCAGCATGTTTGGCTTATATAGGCCAAGTGTGTTCCAGTAGCATGCCCCTATTAGTCCCAAGTGTAGTAATCCAAAATGTTTCCATACCTATCAGGTGTAGCCCTTTCTTATATCTTGAAACTAAGTAATACACACACACACACACACACACACACACACACACACACACACACACAGAGTAAAAGTACCTGCCTGTGGGCTGCTTATTCATTGTACCTCCTTAAACTCCAGAAACAGATACACTTGTTTTCTAGTACCAGAAGACCAAGATTGTGTGGAACATGCTCATCATATTGCTAACGTAGGCTTAGTAGGATTATTAGTTAAGTGCTTTGAGTAGGACTTAGCAATATAGGGACTGATTGGAAGACTTTCTAACACTTAGCAAATCTCATGTAGATTTTGTTACTTAAGTCCGTCATGTTAAAACCAAATTCAAATTTTATGACCATGTCTTTTACGGATAAGCTTAGGTTTATCAGATTTGTAACCAGAGGACCCCTCTGCAGCAGAATAGTTACGAATGTGGCCCAACACATTTGTAGATGCACAGAATTATGTTGCAGTGTCCAAAGGCTGGACACCCCTGGAAACATTAGTAAGTACAGTTAATTGTAGCTGGAGAGCTTTTCTCTCCGGTCCCACTAAGTCCCGCCAGTCCCGGAGCCCACTTATAAAATAAACACACAGACGCTTACATTATTTAAACTGCTTGGCCATTAGCTCAGGCCTATCATTGTCTAGCTCTTACTCTTATTTTTAGCCCATTTTTATTAATCTATACTTTGCCTCGTGGCTTATTGGTACCTTACATCTTGCTTGTTCTGGCGGTGGCTCCAGGCAGTCTCCCTCTCTGCCTTTCTGTTCCCTCAATTCTCCTCTCTGTTAGTCCCGCCTATACTTCCTGTCTGGCTACCAGCCAATCAGTGTTTATTTATACAGAGCGATATCCACAACAGTTAATGGTAGGGAATAAAGTAATACTAAGAATATGGCTTTGAAGAACAGACTTATAGAAGTATGTCAGTGTATTTTCATACTTGAGAGCTGTGGCCTTGTAGGTTCTACATAGTCTTTGCTATGTATTTAGTGTTGACCATGGATGATCTACATGGATCATGGATTGAGTGGCCATTGAATCACATGATCATACACTGTGACAGTTGGTCACACTGTAGAGCTTAGCAGTTGGCTGTTAATCCATGGTTTGAGTAGAGTTTTATTATCTGGTCTCCAAAGTTCTATTAATCCCTCCCACCCAGGAAACTATTATTTAACACCCCAGTGTGAAGTCTAAATTCTAACATTTTCTTTTTGTGAAATGAAACTATTTGAACCTCTGTATTTTCCCATTAATAACATAAATTTCTTCTCCAGAAAATTGTTGTCTTGAGAACTTGAAAGGATCTTAACAGAATTGTTTTGACCGTAGAAGTTCCAGTTAAATATGTATACCACTGACTTTTCAGTTCAGTGCCTGTCAGACCACTCAAGTTTTTACATGTCCTTGTTTCTGCTGCTTACCTTGTATTTTGTGGTTTCCTCCTTTTTTACGTTTAGAGAGACCTACATAGAGCAAGAACAGGGGGAGAATGCTAATGACAGAAATGATAGAGCCATCCGAGTAGCAGCAAAATGGTACAACGAACATTTGAAGAAAATGTCGGCAGAAAGTCAGCTACAAGTTATCCTTATAACAAATGACAAGAAAAACAAAGAAAAAGCTGTAGAAGAAGGAATACCAGCTTTCACATGTAGGTCTGAACATAGACGCTTTTATGCATGTTTGCAACTGTATATAAAAATTAGTATCAGGCCAAATGTTCACATGACTCCTTATCTCATTGTCCTGTATAATTTCTTATTTTTATATTTTTCTTATTATATAATTTTTATAATTATTATATAATTTTCTTATTATTATATTTTTCAATTTTTAATGTGCGGATCTTTTGCCTGCATGTATGTATGTGCATCACATGTATGCGCTGACTGGAAGTCCGAAGCGGGTGTCCAGAGCCGTGGAACTGCAATTAGGGATGGTTAATGAGCTGCCGTGTTGGTGCTGAAAACTGAAACAGGGTCCCCTGCAAGAGCAGCAGCTGATTTTCATTGCTGAGCCGTTTTTCTACATTTTATTTTAAAGATTTCTTTTTACTATGTTTATTTATTTACTTTTGGTTTCTTGGGACAGGATTTCTTTGTATAACAGCAACTCTGACTGTCCCGTAACTCATTCTGCAGACCAGACTGTCCTGGAATTCATGGAGATCCTTCTACTTCCGCCTCCTGAGTGCTGGGATTAAAGACATGCGCCACTAACGCCCCACATTCTTTTTACATTTTAAATTTCTCAGCTAGTGAGCTGATAAGCAGTTGTAAATAGTGGCTGTTAATTTTTCCTCACTATTTGCAGTTGATATAGTAAAAATTCATGTATGCTAGACTCATTGCTTCTCTTTAGTTATGATCACATCAACAGATCTAGTTTTTGTTTCATGTATAAAAAATGGCAGATGTACTATCAAAACAAGATCACCCATGTTCTCTCATGCCTAGATAAAATTATGGATGCTTAAATTTAAAAACATTAACTTATTTTTCAGGTGAAGAATATGTAAAGAGCCTGACTGCTAACCCTGAACTTATAGATCGTCTTGCTTGTTTGTCTGAAGAAATGGTATGTTTCAGTATGTTCTGTTTTTGAAAAAAAGAAAATATAAAAATAGCCTTCTTGGATATTAGACTTATAGTTACCAGATTTATAAATTAGAACATGCCAATAAGCTAGAATAGGAACAGAGTGAAGTTATAAACAACCAAACAAAAAAAGGTAATTGTGATTGGCTTATTGAAATAATGTTGCTAAATAAATCGACTTGATGTAAGCTAAATAGCAATAACTGTGCCATTATTAGCAGAGCTGGATGGGGTATAGTTGGAAGCTTCATGTAATTCTTGTCTCGTTGCTTGGCACATAGCTATGATAAATGTAAATGGTAGCTATTGTTTTAATTTATTATGTTATCTTAAGACCTCACAGATAAAAAATATGCAGAATTATTCATAAGACTTTCCGTACAGTTAGTGACCATTCTGAAGCTGTGGAACTTCACATTGAATTTCACACTTTGACTATCAGATATGTTTTTAAGCGCTTAATCTACCTTATCAAAAAGAGCCGGGCGTTGGTGGCGCACGCCTTTAATCCCAGCACTCGGGAGGCAGAGCCAGGCGGATCTCTGTGAGTTCGAGGCCAGCCTGGGCTACCAAGTGAGCTCCAGGAAAGGCGCAAAGCTACACAGAGAAACCCTGTCTCGAAAAACCAAAAAAAAAAAAAAAAAAAAAAGAAAAAGAAAAACAGTTGACTTTATGTCCTCTTTCATGACTCAAGTGTTATTACCTGCTAACAGTGATAGCTGTTGTTACCAAAGTAGCTGTATCTAATAGGACAAGATACATATATCCATTCTGTTTCTTTTCTTTCTTTCTTTTTTTTTTTTTTTTAAAGAGATTTTCTATTCACTTTACATATCAACCTCAGATTCCCCTGTCCTCCCTCCTCCCACCCCCCAGCTTTCCCCCTCAACTCACCCTCCCATTCCCACCTCCTCCAAGGCAAGGTCTCCCATGGGGAGTCAGCAGAGCCTGGTACATTCAGTTGAGGCAGGTCCAGTCCCCTCCTCCCTGCACCAAGGCTGTGTAAAGTGCCACCGTAGGCACTGGGCTCCAAACCATTCTGTTTCTTTAACTAACAATTTTTCTCCCATCCTGTTTGTCTTCAACTCCTTTACAAAACTAAAAGAATGCTAGAAGATGCAAGCTGGACTGGCCTTTTGGAATCCTTTTTTTGGAGTACCCTCTCTAATGAGTTACTAGTCACATGTTGATGCTTAAATGTAATTTAAATTTTAAAATCCATTTTCTCAGCTGTATTATACGTATTTCAACTATTCAGAGAATTTGTACCTACTGGCTAGCTACCATGTTGACCATCATTAAAAAGATAGTACTTTCATTACAGCAAGTTGTTTTAGATAGCAGTGCCCTGAAAATATATTCCTCTTAGTTTAAATTCAGTTGTATATTTCATAAAGTAGATTTTTAACTTATATGATACTCTTGAAAACAGTACATTAAATAACAGACTTTTGATTTGCTTATTTCATAGAATGAAATAGAAAGTGGAAAAATAATATTTTCAGAACACCTTCCCTTAAGTAAGCTCCAACAAGGCATAAAATCTGGTTCATACCTTCAAGGAACATTTAGAGCTAGCAGGGAAAATTATTTAGAAGCTACAGTGTGGATTCATGGAGACAAAGATGATGAAAAAGAGGTAAGCATGTGTACCGTCTGGTTTTGTGTGTCGACACAAGCTAGAGTCATCAGAGAGGAAGGAATCTCAGTTGAGAAAATGCCTCCATGAGATCCAGCTGTAAGGTATTTTCTCTAGTCGTGATCAATAAAGGAGGGCACAGCCCATGGTGGATGGTGCCATTCCTTGGCAGGTGGTCTAGAAGAAGGCGGGTTGAGCAAGCCTTGGGAAGCAAACCAGTAAGCAGCTCCCCTCCGTGGCCTCTGCATCAGCTCCTGCCTCCAGGATCCTGCCCTGTTTGAGTTCCTATCCTGACTTCCTTTAATGATGAACAGCAATGTTGAAGTATAAGCCAACTAAACCTTTTCCTTCCCAACTTGCTTTTTGGTCGTGGTGTTTCATCACAGCAATAGAAACCCTCACTAAGACAGTATGTAAATTTGCCTTTTAAAGTTTATTAAAATTTTATTTTTGTGTATGCATGCACAATATGTGTGGAAGTCAGAAAAAAACTTGAACAGGAGTTGGTTCTCTCTTTGCAAAGAGTGGATCGTAGGTATTGAACTCAGAATCTTAGGCTTAGTGGCAAGCTTAAGATTTCTCCTGAGCCATCTTTCTGGCCCCTGTATAAATTCTTTATACACTAAAATACTTTGTGCTCATTACAGTTTTTGTATGAGAATTTAAATTTGCCTCACTTTTTATTTTTAATTAACATGTGCATGTATGTACCTGTGAGTGGAGGCCAGAAGACAGCCACAGGTGATATCCTTAGAAGCGTGGCCTATTTCCTTGTAGACAGACTTTCTTTTGACGTAGAGCTCAGTAGTTAGGCTGGACTGACTGGCCAGCAAGTTCCAGAGATCCTCTGTCTCTACCTGCTTAGGGCTGGGTGACAGGTGTGGACCACCATGCCCACGGTTTTTCTGTGGTCTGTGGCCTTATTCAGATCTGCATGCTTCTAAGACACACCTTATGACAGAGCCGTTTCTCCACCTTACCTTCTTCTCTTCCTAGTTGGTAAAAGAATAATAAATACTAGTACAATAAAGGACCTTTTTTTTGGCTTAGTTTGGTTTGATTTGGTTTGGTTTTTTTGAGACAGGGTTTCTATGCTTAGCCATGCTGTCCTTGAATTCACCCTATAGACCAGGCTGGCCTTGATCTCACAGAGGTCCTGCTTGCCTCCCAAGTGCTGAGATTAAAGGTGAGCACCACCATTGCTCAGCTAATAAATGACTTTTTTATGAGACTGATTATTTAAAAGTTTTCTACTAACTCACCTTTTAAGAGAATCATCATCAAATACTATAAAATGAGATATTTCTGTTTTATATATCTGCTTGTAATAAATAATACATGCACAACAGAAAGGAGGCTTCACAAACACATGGTAGCAGCTCTAGAGTGCTTTATTTATCAAATTTGTCTAACTTGACTTGCTGCATTTTCCTTAGTCTTTAACCCCAAGCCATGAAAGTAGTTGTGTTTTCATTTTTACCAGCCAAGATATTGAGATTTAAGTAGTTTGATCTTCCCAAGTATTTGCCATTGTTTATGGTGGAGTTGTAAACAAACCTCATATTTCCTGAAATTTTTTTTCTCCTTGAAGTTTAAAAATTAAGAGTATATAATGAAAAGTACTTTAATTTTTAAAATGATTAAGATTGTGTATATATGATGTGGATATGTGAGTTGGGAGTGAACTGCCAAAGTGTGATGGGGAAATTAAGGACAACTTCCAGAAGTCAGTTCTCTCCTTCCACCATGGGTTCTGGGAACCAAATTCAGATAAACTAAGTTTGTCTAATACAATTTTACCCAATAAGCCTGACATAGCTTATTATTTTAAAATAGGAAAATCATTAAAAGAATTAGATATTATATGCAATGGTTAGAATATTGCCCTCTATTAGATGACTTTTTTATTATTGTCACTAAATCTATTTCAACACATGCCATGCCACTTGTTGGTTTACACAGATACTTATACAAGGACTTAAACATCTAAACAGAGCTATTCATGAAGACATTGTGGCTGTGGAGCTTCTGCCCAAGAGTCAGTGGGTGGCACCGTCTTCTGTGGTTTTACACGATGAAGGTCAAAATGAAGATGATGTGGAGAAAGATGAGGAGAGAGAACTCATGGTATGAGAGAATGCAAGTTTTGTTTTTTGTCTATTGTTGTACTGTTTCACATGCCATTGTTTTCATATTTACTGAATGAAATCACAGTTCAGAACTTTTTTTAAAGGTTTATTCATTTTTATTTCATGTGTATGGGTATTTTGCCTGCATGGATGTCTGTACATCATGTGTGTGCATTGCCTGCAGAAGCCAGAAAAGGATGTCAGATCCCCTGGAACTGGAATTACTGACAGTTGTGAGCTGCCATGTGGATCTTGGGAATCAAACCCGGGTCCTCTGGAAGAGCAGCTAGTACTCTTAACCACTGAGCCATCCCTCCAGTCTCAAGTTCTGTACTCTCAATTTTAATACAAGTTACACAGGTTATGTGCATAGTTGATTTCTGTTCTAAGTATACAAACTCATGTTCTTTCAGTGACATTTTACTCAAATGGGTTTAAGTATTTAGAGTTGTTTAGAATGAAAGTGGAAGTCCGTTAACATTCAGTATATGGTCTGAATTAATGAAGTTTAAGTAAATAGAAATGTAAAACTTTCTGAAATTTTTTTTGCAATGTTAAAATTTTCTTAGAAAATGTGCTTCTGGGTCTTTGCATTTGGACATGCTTAATTAATCCATTTCTACTAATATATTTCTCAGGTAGGATGAGTTATTTCTCATGTGTTATTAAGTCTATTAGAAGTGACCTACTTACCTGTTTTATGAGGTTAACACACTTGTATTCAATGTAGCATGTGTCGCTCCTCTTTTCATTACTTATATTTAATTTCCTGCAGTCTTACTAGAATATTCTTGCAGAATCCAATCCTTTGGGATTGTTAGAGGTATAATTTTATAGGATCTATTTCTAGTGGTTTACATTCTTTTTTTTTTTTTTTTTTTTTTTTTTTACATTCTTTATTTGACTCTTAATTTGGGATAAGATAGAACTGTCGAAGATGCATTTATTTTGTGATAAATTAGATTCAACATGACATGTTCACTGTAATAACTACATAGTACCTAATTAGTAACTACATATATCTAACTAATCTAAACTGCTACTAAGTCTCAGTCTCATAATCCTAGACTTAATGCGTTTTTGTGAGTAAATCCTTATATTAAATTGAAAACAGGAAGTCCTGACACATTTACTCAACTGCGTGCTTCTTGACTGACCGTTTGTGGAGTGCTTTATTATCATGGAACAGTGAACATTGTGCAGGTGGTGCACGCATGTCTAGAACTTTGAGGCATAAAGGTTCTGAATTCCATGTCATTATTTGCTACCTGAAATGCATTAGTGTCCATGTGCATGTTCTAATTTGGAAGAAAAATTACTTCATTTTACTTAGAAAAATAATGGAAGATTTTTGTTTTTGTATTTCAGCTTAAGACTGCTGTAAGTGAAAAAATGTTACGGCCTACTGGTCGAGTTGTAGGAATCATCAAAAGGAACTGGAGACCGTATTGTGGCATGCTTTCCAAGTCTGACATTAAGGAGGTGAGTGAAGTACCTGTCATCGTGACTGGACACTGGTAGTCACTGTTTAGAACTCAAAGCTCTCTCTCTGCCCTGTCTCCAGACTCTGTATACAGTCGCTTTTCCCCTGCTAGGGTGTAACTCCGTGGTACAGGACTTGCCTAGCATGTTCTAGGGCTACTATGATTGATCCCCAGGATGGTAAATAATTTTTTTAATTTTCTCTAGTCAAGAAGACATCTCTTTACACCTGCTGATAAGAGAATTCCACGAATTCGGATAGAAACCAGACAGGCTTCTGCATTAGAAGGACGGAGAATTATTGTCGCTATTGATGGTTGGCCTAGAAATTCTAGATATCCAAATGTAAGCTTAAAATATTAACTTTACCTTTGTGTATTTAATTAGAGTTTGTGACAAATACTGTTGATTTTTTAGTGAAAATGTACACAGCTATTTCATGGTTACCTAGTAAGTAGCATAGATAAATTTTATCTAATTCTAGTATAAGTCATGGAGTAAAAGTGGCTACTTTTACTCAAATCGCCCAACAACCTGTACTGATAAACTTTATGGAAGAAACATTTGTATTCTAAATAAATTTTAACCAAATTTTGAAGGTATTGCTTTTAAAGTAGATTTTACATTGAAAATTAACAGGAACTAAACATGGGCATTGTGGTCTAAGGACCAGGCTCTCAAAGGCAGTTGAAAAATCTTATTTTCACCTCTAATTCACTGAAAGCTTTTTTGCTTTCCTGTTTGTTTGCTTTCCTGTGTATGGGCATTTTGCCTGCATGTATGTCTGTACCCCAGTGTATCCCTGGTGTACAGGGAGGTCAGCAGGGGCTGTCAGTTAGATCTGTTTGCAGTTACAGATACTGTGAGTCATCATGTGGATGCTGGCAGTCAAACCTGGGTCCTCTGCAAGAACAACAGTATTCTTAACTGCTGAACCATCTCTCCAGGCCCAAAGGGTGTTGTTTGTTTGTTTTTCCTGAAGACAAGGTTTCTCTGTGTAGCCTTGGCTGTCCTGGAACTCACTCTGTTTGAGGCTGGCCTCAAACTCAGAAATTTGTCTATCTCTGCCTCCCACGTGCTGGGATTAAAGGTGTGTGTCACCTCCACCAGGCCAAAGGGTTGTTTTTAATATGTTAGAGAAAGATTTAGAAATACTGAGGTGATACATAGAGTGCTATAAGATTTAGTATAATAAAATATTAATTAGTTGCAAAGTGTGCCTTTCTGATAATACCTTTTGATTTCAGGGACACTTCGTTAAAAATTTAGGTGATGTTGGAGAGAAAGAGACAGAAACCGAAGTTTTGTTGCTTGAGCATGATGTTCCTCACCAGCCTTTCTCCCAGGCTGTTCTTAGCTTCCTGCCTAAGATGCCGTGGAGCATTACTGAGAAGGTAAGTTGAAAAGAATTCCTAGTGACTTTACGGATTCTTCGTTATCCTAGGGAGTTTGGTTTCTATGTTGTTTGTATTGGGGATTGAACATAGGGCCTTTTGCAGGTTAGTCAAGCACTCTACCACTGGACTAAGTTCTCAGTCCTGTTGTACATTTTGGTTTTTCTTTTCAGTTGGGTCTTACTAAGTTGCCCAGGCTAGCCGGGATCTTACTCTGTAACTCAAGTAGACCTTGAACTTTCATTTCTCCTGCTTCAGGTTCCTGAGTATCTAGAGTTACGGGACTGAGCCACCAGACCAGAATGCAGTTAATTTCTGTGTTTTTAAATATGTAGAATCTGGGCTGGAGAGATGGTTCAGCCATTAAGAGCACTAGCTGCTCTTCCAAAGGTCCTGAGTTCAATTCCTAGCAACAACATGGTGGCTCAGAACCATCCATAATGAAATCTGGTGCTCTCTTATGGCCTGCCAGCATTCATGTAGGCAGAAAACTGTACACATAATAAATAAATAAATCTTTAAAAAAAATGTAGAAACCATGGCTCCACATTTAGTTAGTTACAGCATTATTAGGTGTTTACTGCTCTAAAGGTGGTGGAATCTGGGAGAATGGAGCCTAAAAATGAGGCAGACTAAACTCGCATGCAATAGGCAACTTTATTCAAAGCGTCAGACAATTTATACTCTGAGGGCTAAGTAGAGTCACATAAGTAAGGTGTACAATCACAAGAACAAGCTGAACGTGGCAAAAACATATTTTTCCTTTGAGGTGTATAAGCAAGTAATAATAGCCAATTGTAATAAATAAACAAAAGTAAACTCACTCCTATCTGCAACACCTGGGATGGGCATGAAAGCCTAATCCAAGAACAGTTCAGCTCCATTCTTGGACCGTGTTCGACAGTTAGGTGTTTCAGAAGTCATTTGCTTTTTTCCCCGAACGGTGACATCTTCCAGGTTGTAGGACTAGTAGCAATGTCAAGTTTCTCCGTAACATGGAGAGCTGACTTGTTTTTATGGGGATATTTATTTCCTGAGACCTGTGTTGCTGTTGTGTTGCTCAAGTTACTTTTTTCTTTTTAACATGGTATTTCTAGGACATGAAAAACCGAGAAGACCTGAGACATCTGTGTGTTTGCAGTGTAGACCCTCCAGGATGTACTGATATAGATGATGCCCTGCATTGTAGAGAACTCAGTAATGGAAATTTGGAGGTACCTATGTTGTCCCAATACTCTTAGCTAGATGTGATTCAGTTCTAGGGTTCATTGTTTTTTTTATCAAGGCCAGAATATAAAATTATAGCTACAAAAGCTAATGGGAATATGTCAGAGGTTGAATTATTAGCTGTGACTGAGTCCATTTTCGGCTTAGCTACGTTTTTTTCTCATCTAAATTCCATTATAAGTCTGTGTTAGTAATAATGCAGATTGACATCCTTTCATTTTAATCTTTTTAAGGTTGGTGTTCATATTGCTGATGTTAGCCATTTTATCAGGCCAGGAAATGCATTGGATCAAGAATCAGCCAGAAGAGGAACAACTGTTTATCTTTGTGAAAAGGTAAATGTATTAAATTTAAAATCTTTTACTGATCATAGCACTTTGGCATTTTGTTTTGATGGGCTCAGGGTCTTGACATGTAGGCCAGAACTAGCCTCAAACTCTTTATTATCCTATCTCATCTTTTTGAAGGCTGAGCCAGGAACTTTTGGTTTAATGAGCAATCACAGTTTGAAGTAAATACATGATATATTTAGCTACAGGAAATACATGGGTGAAGGCATCCTAAATCACAAGAAAATAATGCCTTTTATGGCCTGCCTCAGTGGCTTAATTTGGTAAAGTAACTACCACACAAGTATGAGGTCCTGAGTTCAGCTCCCTAGAGCCAAACAGAAACTACCACATCTGAGACCCTAACATTGGTGGGTGGAAACAAGCGAATCCCTGACGATCATTGACCAGCCAGCATAGCCAAATCAGTGAAGTCCAGGTTCAGTGAGAGACCCTGCCTCAAAAAATACAGCGGAGTGTGATCAAAGGAGATGCCTGATTTCAACATCTGGCCTCTACATACATGAACTTGTAGCATACACCATACTCAAACACAAAACAAAAATTGTAATTAGGTTTGTTTTGATATCTATTGATCCAAATAACATTTAAATTAGCTGATAAACATTATGTAGCATTGATTCTTTATGATTTTGGGTGGTGGTAGTGGTGGACTGAGGAGATGGCTCAGAAGTTAAAAGGACTGACTGCTCTTCCAGAGGACCTGGAATCCCACATGATGTCTTAGAGCAGTCCGTATCTCCATTTCCAGAGGATCGATCCAGTGTCCTTCCCTGGTCTCTTTAGGCACCAGGCATGCACATGTTGCATAGACATGCAAGCAAAACTTGCATACACAAAAAATTAAAAATCCTTTCAAGTCTGGTTTTCATAGACTTACATAGACCAGATGGTGAGATGGGGAGAGGGGAGTTAATCTGTTATAGAGCATGCTCAAAGTAGACCATAAAGCTTTTCCTTAGTTTATTTTTTCTCTCATCTCTAAGTACACTTAAAGTACCATGTAGTTGAGTTTAGCAGTGGAAAAACTCTCAGTTGGTAAGGGCTTGTAAGTTACCAGGTACCAACTACAAAGACCAGAAATTTCAGATTTTGAGAGGACAGGAAGGTGTTTCATTTGGAGGACTGAAACCTCAATCCACTGGCATGAATGCCACCCTTACTGCCTTCTGTAACAGTTTTGTGTCTCCCTGTACTCTGTCATGTTCTTAATTCTCTAGTCAAAGGGACAAGAATATACCATCCTTTCCTGCTCACTTGATGCTATTTGCAGATGGAAATTAAGACATACTGAATGTGATTGAGTAATCTAAGATCTGTTGCCATCTTTTTCAGAGGATTGACATGGTTCCAGAGTTGCTTAGCTCTAACTTATGTTCCTTAAGATCCAACGTTGACAGGTATTTCTGCACTTTTTTTGATATGAGTATCTTAACTATAGTAATTGATTCCCATAAACAAATACCTATTGTGTTCCCCAAAATATTGTGTACCTTAATAAACTTATCTGGGGTCAGAGACGGAACAGCCACAATATTAAACATGAGGATAGGCAGTGGTAGCATACACCTTTAATCCTATCATTCCAGAGACAGAAATCCCTCTGGATCTCTGTGAGTTCAAGGCCACATTGGAAATGGCCAGGCATGGTGACACACGCCTTTAATCCCAGAAAGCCAGCCTTTAATCCCAGGGACTGGTAGAGAGCAGAAAGGTATATAAGGCGTGAGGACCAGAAACTAGAAGCATTTGGCCTGGAGAAGCATTTGGCTGGTTAAGCTTTTAGGCTTTCAAGAAGCACAGTTCAGCTGAGAGCCATTCGGATATGAGCACACAGAGGTCTCCAGTCTGAGGAAACAAGACCAGCCAAGAAGTTGGCCAGGTGAGGTTAGCTGTGGCTTGTTCTGTCTCTCTGACCATCCAGCATTTCACCCCAATAACTGGCCCCGGGTTTGATTTTATTAATAAGAACTTTTAAGATTCATGCTACAAATACCGTCTCTTTTTTCCCCGAAGGTTGGCATTTTCCTGTATTTGGGAAATGAATCATAATGCTGAAATCTTAAAAACAAGATTTACCAAAAGTGTAATTAATTCAAAGGTTAGTGTTATGATCCATATCTGACATTTCAAATTTCTGGTGCTTTTAGCAATTTCTTAGATCCTTTTTTAAAGGTTAGGTTCAGTGTTGTAGCAGTCCCTCGTTTGTTTCAGAATTTAAACATTATTTAATTGATGTTATTAAGAAATTATGTAGTAATTGTCCTGTATTCAGGAACTTAGAACTGACATACCTCAACTAAAGGGCTTTATGTTCTAACTCAGTAACCCTAGTAATTGAGGCTGTTCCTACTTAAAAATAGTAGTGTTTGAAAACTACCATGTGCATCCTGGCTACCATAAATTATAGTTAGATTCCAGTAGAACTAACCTGAGATTATGTTCAAACAATGCAGCCAGATTTTTCTTATTTTTGTACCTCTCCCCATATTCTATTACATTCATTCTCATTTTGTGCTTAATAGTCCTCCAAAGTATGCTGGATTCTTTTTCTTATAATGATGTTTTCGGAAAGTTAGCCAATTTTTTTTCTTCCAAGTTAGTGTCATTGTGTTCTGATGACTAGTAGAAAGAATTGTTAACAAGCAAATAGTGATGTGGGAATTATTTCAACTTTTAAATATAGTCCTCTGAGATATAGTTTTAACAAAATTTTGTGAATTGAAATAATGAACATATAAAACATTTTTCTAAGGCTGGGCGGTGTTAGTGTACACCTTTAATCCCAGCACTTGGGTGGCAGCGGCAGGTGGATCTCTGTGAGTTCAAGTCCAGCCTGGTCTACAGAGTGAGATCCAGGACAGGCTCCAAAGCCACACAGAGAAACCTTGTCTTGAAAAAACACCCCCCCCCAAAAAAAATTTATTTTTATTTTTATTTTTTATTTATTTATTTTTTTAAAAAGGGAACTCTTAGCCCTGTGTTATGTTACTCCCTTAGCTGTTTTTGAATTTTAATTATAAAGCTACTTTTATCTTTTAATCTGAAAAAATACTAGTTTTTCCATCTAGATAGAAGCAGAAGCAGCTATTTCCATATTTGGATTATCTGTTACTAGAGATTGCTTTAAACTTACCATTTTCACCCCATTTTCTGGTCCGTTTTTTTGGTTAATGTCTCCTATAAAATACTTCTAGACTCTTATTTGCCAGTGAAAAGGGAAGTAATGACCTTTGCAAAGTTTTTCAGAGAATAGGCAGAACCTGCTTTGTGATTTATTCATGTATTTCCTAAAAATAAACCAAAAGGAAAGTACTAAGGAATATTCTAGTATTACCTAAAAATATACTAAAAATGAAAGTATCAAGGAAACTGTCATTTTCCTTTAATGTAAATTTGCTTATGTTATATAATGAATGCCTAAGTTAAACCAAGTTAATGGTTTATGCCAAGTTAAATCCAAGTGTAAAGTTAAGAGTCTCTGTAGATTTCTCGTTACTTACTTTAGGCTTCTTGAAAGCGTAGAATATGAGATAAAATAAAAGACAAGACCCAGTCTCGGCCGAGGAAGAGGAAGGACTAGCATCTCTGACCACCATACGTGCATGGTGGCCTGTGTGGTCCAGTACTAATACATGGACGCACACATTCACAGTATGGTTCATATAGTAAGTACGCTTTTATCGGTTGTGAGAATTATGTTAACCTAAGGTTTCTTTCTTAGGCTTCTCTTACGTATGCTGAAGCACAGATGAGAATTGATTCAGCAGCTATGAACGATGATATCACCACTAGTCTCCGTGGATTAAATAAACTTGCTAAAATTCTAAAAAAAGGAAGGATTGAAAAGGGGTATGTTCTTAAAAAAATCTACTAAGACAGGCCTTAGTTTATGATTATGATTAATATCAGTTATGATATGAGATAACATTTGGCTTCTTTAGAGTATTTTGTTAGAATGGTGATTACTTAGCTGATAGACTATATTTAGTAGATTATATCATGGCATTTGCCTAACCATAACAGGTATAAGAGAGTGTCAGCTCAAGCTTGTTAGAAAGAAAGCAGTTAAAAGTAGCTTCAGTTTTGAAAGACTGCTGTAAGGGGACCAAGTACAAGAACCTTTCAGAGGTTGGTCCCTGGGCTTCCCTACATCTTGAAGAGTGCCTGCCAATTATGAAAAGTGTTTTTGCTGGTGATGCAAACGCTACCTCTGGTGTAGTCATGCAGAGTGCCTAACTTAAGTTCCTGAATGCAAGTGAGCATCCTTCTGTACTCCTTGCAACCACAGACAATTATGCTCCTCAGCCAGCTGTGGCCAGTGACTACCATATTTGAATAAATATGAAATTTAAAACTCTTTACAGATTAGGTATGTACATGAAAACAGAATTATTAAATTTGAATAAAGCTGCTCAAGCTTTTCACTTAAGTATAAGGTTACCATTAATTTTGTTTTGTTGTTGTTGTTTTTTAACTTCCCCATGATTGTCCAAGATTGCCCAATCTCATTGAAATTACTTCCAGGCCATGCATAGTAGCACACACCTTTAATCCCTGCACTCAGGAGGCAGAGGCAGGTGGATCTGTGACTTCTCTCCAGGTCAGCCTGGTCTACAGAGCCAGTCCGAGTCTATCCAAAGCTAAAGTTAAGACCCTGTCTAAAAAACTGAAGGAAAAAAACCCAGAAAAACAAAACAAGAAACAAACTTTCAGATTGATTTGGAACTTGGTGAAAGTAGCATCATATCTGAAAACACTAGATTTTTCTATGTATCCTTGTGAAATCTTTGCGAAGGAGAACTAGTCCCCTCATTAAGAACCACACATAAAATGCCTTAGCATAGTATATTCTGAGACCACAGCAACCTAATATGACTAGCCATCAGTCCTTTCGATGTATGAGTGGGAGTAATTTTATCCGTCTCCACTCAGTTGCCTGTGCATCTCCTCTGATTCTCCTGCCTATGGAAGAGCTGGCCTTGTCCTCTCCATCATTGCCCATCACAATATATTGTTTCCCATGGAAAATGAAATCCCAGTTGGCCTGCTCTTTTAGCCACTTAAAAAAAGTAGTTGCAAGTTTATGTAGCTTGCGTTAAAATGTAAGAGTCAGGCTTTATATGACAATAGAACATCAAACTTAGTAGATGGTCATAAAAAGAAAAATGCTTATGTACTTGGTATACTCATTTTCTGTTTTAAAGGGATTGCTTGTAGAATGTTTTCTCTGTCCTTGGCTCATCTGACTAATTTCTCTCATTTTTCACTCAGGGCTTTGACTCTGTCTTCTCCAGAAGTTCGATTCCACATGGACAGTGAAACTCACGATCCAATAGATCTACAGACCAAGGAGCTGAGGCATGTGATTTTTTAAAAATTGATATTAAATATTAATTTTAAATGTAATATCTAGTGTAGATACTAATCACCACAGCATTTATATCCCAAACAGCTGTTACAGTTACGATAGCTGTGAAGTTTCTTGGCTTAGTAAATGTGATCTTAGTTTTTAACTTTTCATATACAAAACTGGCATAAGGTAGTAGAGAAATCTCAAATTTACCTTGGTTTGATTTAATGTATATTAGAACTTGAGTAGTAATAGTTACAGAGAAATAAAAAGATTGCACTGATGAATTTCTTAAGTACTTAGTACAGCAGCATACAGAGGTCGAGGGACCACAGGCTTTGCATGGAGAGATCGCTGCCTTTTGAGAGGACCCAAGGTGGATTCCCAGCGCCCACATCTGATGGCTCCAGCTCCAGGGGGATTCAGTGCCTCTGGCCCACAGTCTTGTATACACACACACACACACACACACACACACACACACACACACACGCATTGCAACATTGCACATAATTGAAAAATTAATAAGTCTTTACTAAAAATAGTTTTGAAGCTAATATCTTAACTGTTTATACAACTTAAAGAAGTTGTAACAGTCATTTGACTTCCCCATATGGAGGGGTTCCTAAAACTTTAAAAGTTAATATACTTTAGAAATGTTGTTAAGAAATGGATTATTGGGGCTGGAGAGATGGCTCAGAGGTTAAGAGCACTTGCTGTTCTTCCAAAGGTCCTGAGTTCAATTCCCAGCAACCACATGGTGGCTCACAACCATCTGTAATGAGATCTGGTGCCCTCTTCTGGCCTGAAGGGATATGTGCAAGCAGAACACTGTATACATAATAAATAAACAAATCTTTAAAAAAAAAAAAAAGAAATGGATTATTTAAATAACTGAAACATGATCGAAAATTAATAATCTGTGTTGAGTGATTCCAGAGAAAGAAAACGGTAGACACAGCATGCAGATCGTTTATTAAACTAGCTTAGAACTTAGAAGGAGTGACTGGAGAATGAAAGGTGGGTCAGATTGTTATAAGAATTGAGAAGTCAAACTGAATTCAAGTTTTGACACTGGTGATAAAAATGACCTCTGTGAAGAAAATAATGTTACACATCTGTCAGCTAGAAATCAGATGTGTCTGCTGTGTGTGTTACTGTGTGTGTGGAGTTATTATAGAAATCAGATGTGTCTGCTGTGTGTGTTACTGTGTGTGTGGAGTTATAGAAATCAGATGTGTCTG
>CABHPP010122925.1:0-53738 GCA_902168425.1 Peromyscus attwateri
CACAGATTGACTACAAGATTATACAAGTGTGTGACTTCAATGCCCCACTTCCACCAATAGACAGGTAATAGACCAAAAGAAAAAACGTAACAAATAAACGCACAAGTTAAATGACACTGTAGATCAAATGGACTTAATAGAATTTACAGAATTTATCCCAATGGCTACAGAATATAGTCTTCACAGCAGCCGCTGGAACTTTCTTTAAAACAGGACCATCTTTTAGGACATAAAGCAAATCTTAACAAGCACAAGAACACTGAAGTGGTCAGGCTATACACACACACAATCACACATACACTATTGATCCCCATTCATAACCCTGCTTACTTTTGCTATTGCAAGTTTCTGGGCCAGAAATGATGCATCTCCAGAGCCCTCTAGATGCTTCGGTTGGGTCAAGATTGTGAAAGACTCACTATGCCTTATCTTTGATGCTGCCCATCCCATGCTGTCTGTGCCCATTAACTGGCAGAGATCTTGCCCATTTCCTCTCTGCAGACTTGGGGTCCAGGCACCACCCCCACAATTCCCTAGACATGTGGACTGGACTATAGGCCACATTCCCAGAGGACAGAATCATAGGAAACCTTCCATACTTCTGGCAGGCCAAGTAGTTTAAGGCTGGGTGGGGTATCGCCACATAATAAACTATCTTCCAGCTGATATGTCTGCTGACATTTACTGTGGCTGTGCCAGTCAGTGTCAGAGGTAGATTGTCTATTAGAGTACAGAGTGGAACCCATATTACAAGAATATGAAAAGGCTTAGAAATACCATGTTTATCTTCAGAGTACTTGCATAGAAGAATTCTCAATGGAGCCATTCTTGACTATCTCTGACCAGAAAACAATTTTGATTTGATCCTTTGTACTCACTTATTTGAGTAATTCAAAGCAATTGGAAGACGCTAAAACACAACTGTATTATGATACTCAATCTTGATGATCAACTTGATAGGATTTGGAATCACTATGGAAACATACCTCTGGATATACTTGAAAGGTTTAACTGAGGAGGAAGGCCCACTCTAAACGTAGGTGGCACCATTCCACCGGCTATGCTTCCAGGATGAATAAAAAGGAGAAAGAAAGCTGAGCACCAGCATTTATCTCTCTAATTCCTGACTGTGGCCACAAAGGACCATCTGCCTGATGCTGAAATGCTCTGTACCTTCAAACTGTGAATCAAAACAAATCCTTGCAAGGCAGTGGTGGCGTACTCCTTTAATCCCAGCACTCGGGAGGCAGAGCCAGGCGGATCTCTGTGAGTTCGAGGCCAGCCTGGGCTACCAAGTGAGTCCCAGGAAAGGCGCAAAGCTACACAGAGAAACCCTGTCTCGAAAAACCAAAAAAAACAAAAAACAAATCCTTGCTGGGTGTAGTGGCACGTGCCTTTAATCCCAGTGCTTGGGAGGCAGAGGCAGGCAGATCTCTAAGTTCCAGGTCAGCCTGGTTGAGTTTCAGGACAGTCAGGGCTACACAGAGTACACAGAGAAATCCTATCACAAACAAACAAACAAACACAAAAAAGGACAAATGATTTGAATGGACATTTCTCAAAAGAACATAGGCAAATGGATAAGATTATGAAAAAATGTTCAACATCACTAACCATCAGGAAATGCAAATCAAAATAGTCAGATAACATCTTATGCCAATCAGAAAGGCTATTACCAAAAAGGAGGAACTACTGCTGACAGGGTTGGGTGTGTGCCTCAGTGCTTCTCAGGCATACTATAAAAATAAAGTAAGATAAAGCAAAATAACAAATAGAAGACTGAAAAAAAGGACACTTAAATACTTCTAGTGAGAATATTAGTATAGCCATCCAAGAAAAGTCATATAGAGATGTTCCACAAAAAACTAAATATCAAAAAAAAAGAAAGAAACTAAATATCCAGACCAGAGTGATGGATCAATGATTAAGAGCATTTACCACTTTTGCAGAGGACCCAAGTTTGCTTCCCAGCACCCATGTTGGGATGTTCACAATCACCTCTACCTCCAGGTCCAGGAGATCTGACGCCTTCTTCTAACCTATAATGGTATCTATACTCAACCCATATACAGGCATACATAATTTAAATTTTTTAAAAAAACAAATTAAGTATTAGAAAGGCTTCATGATATCCACCTATAATCTGAATCCCGGGACTCAGAAGGCTGAGGCTGGAGGATTGTGATTTTGAGGCCAGCTTGATCTACATGACACCATATCTCAAAACAAACAAAAAAAGAATGTGATTGGGGAAGGAAGGACAATTCAGAAGGAGAAAGAGAAAGGGTAAACAAATAACACCAAGGTTGTTTGATAAAGCCTCAAAAATCATATTATTTTATAGTTACCTAAGTTATACACTATATATACATGCATACACACACACACACACACACACACACACACACACACACACACATACATATATATTAAAGGAAGTTATGCCACTTAGGCTGACAATGCCCTGTACAAGAACCATAGACTAACAAAAACCCAGTACCAGGCATGAGAAGCCTCTTTTTGAATGCTTGGTCAGGGTAGTCCGAGTGACTCCCCAAACAGTATACACTACTGTTGTCCTTTGTTGCCTCTCAGTGGTTGAAGGTAGGCCCCTATTGCTGAAGATAACACACTTGGGTCACAGGACTCAGATTATTCGAGTTGGATCTGACCTGAAAGCCTCCTCCCTCCCATCACTAGAGGTCTAACTTCCATAGTGCCAGAAAAGACTATACAAGCTACCAAGGGTGAGAAGTAATTAATAGTCCTACCCAGCTGTGATACCTATGTACCGCAACAATGACCAGCATGGCAAGGTATCTGTAAAGATACAGTAAGTGGCACCCACATGAGGCAGTAACCATCAGCTGTCCAACTGGAAGTAAGTCATATCTGGTACTGGAAACATAGCGGACTTCCTGGGCTAGTGAAGCCACAGATCTTAGAACATAATCTGCTACTACCACTGTGTTAGACTACCACAGTTCCTTACTACATTCTTAGTCTACTACCACTGTGTTAGACTACCACAGTTCCTTACTACATTCTTAGTCTACTACCACTGTGTTAGACTACCACAGTTCCTTACTACATTCTTAGTCTTATCCGTATACTCACCGATTAAGTGTAAGTGTAGCTGTCTCCCCTCAGCAAAGCAGCTTCTCTTTACAGCAAGTGAAGACCATAACAGAAAACCACAACTAGACACAATGCAGAGATCAACTGACCATGGAGAGCCCAGCTCCAATGGATACATGTCCATCACAGCTCCTGCATCTACATGGCTTAGGGAACTTTGTGGAAGAGGAGGTGGAAAGATTCTAAAAGCCAGAACCAGAAGGTCTGTTGTAAAACAGTCTCTCCTAGAAATGGCTACATAAATAAGACTAGAATAATGGCAGCATCAATAGACATGCTAACTATGAAGAGGGGAGAAGCTCACTGGATCCCACCCCTAGACAAAGATCCCACCCCTAGGCAACTAATTAATGACCTCGGAGAGAGGGAGACTCAGTCTCTCCAAGGGATAAGGCCCCTAACTGATTATTCAATACAAAGTGGTCAGGGATGAAGCTATATACACACAAATATAAAAATGGACTCAGCAGGTTGTATTCACATATATATGCATCATTATACATACATACATATGTAACAATAATAATCAAAGGAAAGGAGTATCAATTTAAGAGTCAGGGTACCACAGAAGCTATTAAACTGAAAGGCTCAAATTTTTTTGTTTGTTTGTTTTGTCTTTGTTTTTCAAGACAGGGTTTTTCTGTGTAAGAGCCCTGGCTGTCCTGGAACTTGCTTTGTAGACCATGCTGGCCTCAAACTTGGAGAGATCCACCCATCTCTGCCTCCTGGGTGCTGGGATTAAAGGCATGTGCCACTGCCACCTGGCCAAAAATTTTAAAAATTAAAAAAGAATGTGATTAGCTGAACTGCATAATGGCTATATATTTAGCTTTAATACATAAAGAATGAACTTAGGGATTAGACCTATGTATCACAGATCTTGAAAATAACAGGGCCTAACTCCACTTTATCACTTATTATGATGTGAAATTTTGTATACAAACTTTTATTTGGATGTGAAAAGTCTCTAACTCTGCTCAATCTTACCATACATGTAATTTATTTTAAATCACACATTTTGATTGACAGAAAAACTCAAGAGTTAAACCTACATTTGTCTTTTCTGCCTCTAGTGCCACCATGATACCTATGGTGGTTTGAGAAAGAGTGGCCCCCATAGGCTCAGATATTTGAATGCTTAGTCACCAGGGAGTGGAACTGTTAGGGAAGGATTAGGAGGTGTGTCACTGGAAGTGGGCTTTGAGGTTTAAAAAGCCCATACCAGTCTCTCCCTCTCTCTGTCTGCTACCTGCAGGTCAGAACACAAAGCTCTCAGCTACTTCTCCAGCACCATGCCTGCCTGCCTGCCTGCCTGTCACCGCGATCGCCACCCTAATGATGACGGATTAACCTCCTGTAACTGTAAGCAAGTCCCAAATTAAATGATTTTTTTTTTACAAGTTGTCTTGGTCATGTCATCTTGTCACAGCAATAGAACAGTAACTAAGTACCTATGAAAAAGCTTTTAGAGGGGGTAAGGGGCAACATTGGAATTGAATTTCATTCTTGACTACATGGACCCTGAAGAATAGAAGATGAAACCATGTACTGCAAATTTCAAACACTTTCTCCAAGAAAGAATCAACGTGAATGGAAGAGCTGGAAATTGTGGTGGAGGGGTTATAACCATCAAAATGAACAACAGCAAAATTATCATAACATCTGAGATGCCTTTTCCCATTGAAATATCTTAGCAAAAAACATTTTTAAAAATATCTACTTATTTATATTTTATATGTGTAATGTTTACCTGCATGTATCATCTGCATGCCTGGTACCTGTGGTGGTCAGAAGAGGGGGTAGGATCCCCTAGAACTGGAGTTACAGATGGTTGTGAGCCACCATGTGGGTACTTAGAACCAAATCTAGTTCTCTGCAAGAGCAGCAAGTCCTCTTAACTGTTGAGCCATCTCTCCAATCTCCCAAAAACATATAAAGAAGTATAAGCTATGTGACTGGTTATAAGTAGTCGTCAACGGCAGAGTACAAGTTATGTTAATTTCCAATTAACAAGACTGAAAATGAGGTTTAAAATTAGTTTATCTGGTATATTTTGTTTGAATTCATAAGTGAATTTAGGAACAAAAAATTTAAAAAATAAAGCTATCACTTGAAATTCTGAAGGAAATCTAATCTGCAGCCTTAGAAATATAACAATATAGGATTTTAACACAGGTCTTTAATTTTGAATTACATTTGTATGTGTGTATGTGTGTGTGTATGTGTGTGTGTGTGTGTGTGTGTGTGTGTGTGTGTGTGTGTGTGTGCGTGCAACAGATAAATCTCTTGTCTGAGAACAATATTACACTGAGACCATGGAAGAGAAAAGAATTTGGCCAGCTTTTGATGTTTCAATTTGTGATAGATGTAAGTTGGAACTTACAACTTATCATTTCTGTGTTGACCTACTGAGATAATTTGGCAAATTACCCTTCTGCTACCACTTAGCTCTGTAATTCTTGGCAATTAAATATACTGGCCTACAGAACTCTGGCCCACAAACACAACATAAAGAGTTGTCATGCCAGATTGACATTAAGCACTAATCAACTAAATCAGTTATTTAAAATATAGGTTAAGAAAATTTTAAGAAATCAAAAATAATTAACCTACATTAGCCTACTATCAGGAATGTCATGGGCTAGAGAGTTGGCTCAGCGGTTAAGAGCATTTGTTGCTCTTGAAGAGGACCAGAGTTTGGTTCCCAGCACCCACATGGTGGCTTACAACCATTTGTAACTCCAGTTCCAGGGGATCTGAAGCTCTCTTCTGGCACAATCTTTGAGAGCACTAGACATGCAGTGTATATACATACACTCATACATATAACAATAAATAAATAAATAAATAAATAAATAAATCTACAAAAAAGGAATGGCATGATTGTCACAAAGACTGTGTAGCCCTGGATGTCCCAGAGCCCACTAATGTAGACCAGGCTGGTCTAGAACTCACAGAGATCTACCTGCCTCTGCCTCCTGAGTACTGAGATTAAAGTTGTGCGCCACCACGGCCAACTATATGCAGTTCTTTTAAAGAACATGATCAAGCAAAGGTTCAGAGTTGGAAAGAAAGAACAGACTACAGGAAAGAAAGGGGGGGGGAATAGCTAGCCATTTATGCTCCCAAAACTTGCCAGGCAGTGGTAGTGCACTCCTTTAATCCCAGCACTCAGGAGGCAGAGGCAGGAGGATCTCTGTGAGTTTGAGGCCAGCCTACTCTACAAAGCAAGTTCCAGGACAGACAGGACTGTTACACAAAGAAACCCTGTCTCAACAAAAAAGAAAAAAGAAAAAAATAATAATCCGCGAACTCTGCAAGTGGAGGCAGGAGGATCAGGATTTTAACAACAGTCCTCTAGCCCAGTGCTGGTGGCACACTCCTCTAATCCCAGCACTTGGGAGGCAGAGACAGGAGGATCTCTGTGAGTTCAGCTGGCTATGAGGCCAGCCTGGGCTACAGAGAGATTCCAGGACAGCCAGGGTGGCCACACAGAGAAACCCTGTCTTAAAAGCACCAACAACAGCGATAAAAAAAGGAACAACAAAAAACCCAGTCTTCTAAACAGCTAGCTCAAAGCCAGCCTGGGCTACATGAAACACTGTTTCAAGAAAAGCAAAGAGTGAAGGGGAGATGGTTCAATCAGTAAAGTGCTTTGCCGCACAAGCATGAACGTCTGAGTCTGATGCCCAGCACCTACATAAAAAGTCACCGCCAACAGCAGCACGGACCTGTAATCCAGTGCTAGGGAGCCAGAAACAAAGGACCTATGGGACTCACTGGCAAGCTAGCCGACTTTGGGGAGCTCCAGAGAGATCTTGTGGGAGAGCACCTGAAGATAACACCCTACATCAATTCTGGTCTCTATGTGTACCTATGTATATATGCACACACATAAAAGGAAAAAGAAAGCATAAGAGAAGATTGATTAGGGCTGGAGATGGCTCAGCAATTTAAAAGGGTACACATTGCATTTTCAGAGGACCCAAGTTCAGTTCACAATACCTCTGTCAGGAGGCTCACAATCCCTGTAACCTTAGCTCCAGAGGATCTGATGTACTCTTCGTACCTCTATGGGTACCTGTACTCACATGAATACCCAACCCACACAGAGACAAATATATATAATTAAAAATCAAATAAATCTTTTTAAAAGAGATAGAGGGCTAGTAAAAGGAATTATATTAGTGCTGGACTAAAACATCACTGAGCACTAAAATAACGAGCAGAATGTGACTTAATAATATTTTTTAAATGTCTAAGATTTTTGGAGGCAAGGTCGCATGGAGCCCACGCTGACTACAAATGACCTACATATCTGAGAACTTCCTGATCCTCCTCTCTCTACCTTCATAGTGCTGTGATCACAAAGTCCTCCACCACCCCAGTTTCTGTGCTGTCAGAGAGTCAACCTAGGCCATTCTAGGCAGGCATGCTAGCAACTGACCTACATCCCCCAACCATCTGTGAGGTTCTTTAACCTTACATTTATAACAGAAGAACAAAAGAAAACTGGAAATATAGTCTTCTTCAATTATAGGAAAATTTAAAACAAGAAGATGAAACAAGATCACAATTAGTTTTCAAAGCCAATGAAAATCCAATTGTAATCAGAAAAGAGAACAAGCCAGATTCAACTGTCTGATTGAGAGTCTTACAGATGAGAAGAAGAAAACTCCTCATGTTCTAATTTGACTTTGGCAGTGGATGTGAGTTAAAGAATACCATAACCAAGAATTAAATCATCTCCCAAACTAGGAATACATGCAATCTATAAAATAGAGAACAAGGCATAAAAAAGTTATATGAAACCCCACACATTAGCAATCATAGAGGTTCATATATTAAATGAAGATTTTAATTAGAATATGACGGTTTGGAGTTGAGAGTATAATTTTTTTAATTAATTTATTTATTATGTATACAGTGTTCTGTCTACATATATGCCTGCTTGCCAGAAGAGGGCACTAGATCTCATTATAGATGGTTGTGAGCCACTATGTGGTTGCTGGGAATTGAACTCAGGACCTCTGGAAGAGCAGCCAGTGCTCTTAACCTCTGAGACATCTCTCCAGCCCCGAGAGTATACTTTTTTTTATCATTATCATTACTTTTATTATTTTGAGATAGAGTCTCACTGTGTAGCACTGGTTGGCCTGGAACTCACTATGTAGACCAGACTTGTCTAGAATGCACAAAGATTCGCCTGCCTCTGCGTCATGAGTGCTTCAAAATACTGAACACTCCAATTAAAAAATGGGCTACAGAGCTAAACAGAGAATTCTCAAAAGAAGAATCACAAATGGCTGAAAGACATTTAAAGAAATGCTCAACATCCTTAATCATCAGAGAAATGCAAATCAAAACGACTCTGAGATACCACCTTACACCTGTCAGAATGGCTATGATCAAAAACACTAATGACAGTCTATGTTCGAGAGGATGCGGAGCAAAGGGAACACTCCTCCACTGTTGGTGGGAATGCAAACTTGTACAACCACTGTGGAAATCAGTATGGTGGTTTCTCAGAAAATTAGGAATCGATCTACCTCAAGACCCAGCCATACCACTCTTGGGCATATACCCAAGGAATGCTCAATCATACCACAAAGAAACATGCTCAACTATGTTCATAGCAGCACTATTTGTAATAGTCAGAACCTGGAAACAACCTAGATGCCCGTCAACCAAAGAATGGATTAAGAAAATGTGGTACATATACACAATGGAATACTACTCAGCAGAGAGTATACTTTTTAACTCAATTCAATGTCAACAAATTCCAATAACTCTCTCTGTCATGGGCAAAAGAACTAGCAATAACATGTTATTTGGTAACTAAGGTCTTGGGTTCATTTTAACCTGCTTAAAAGTGATCAAACCAACAGACCAACTTTTTGTCCATGCTTTCCACACAAAAGGTCCAAAATCCTGCAAATGTACTTGGTCATTTCCATCTGAGACCTATGGCATGGTGACATTGTTCCCAGAGGGAAAAATTCTGTTAATGTAATATACTTACCTAATAAACTGTGGGAGCCCACAGAGGTTTCCTAGTGAGATCTGAGCTCACTTTACCAGAAGAGCTATGCAGGGGATGGTGTTTGGAAACATCTGCTCTTGGCTGTGTTGGGGAGGGGGAGGTCTTTTGCTCCAGCCCTTGGCATTCCTTTCAAAAGCCCTTTAGAAGAGACAGAAGGGGTTGGTGTATAAGGATCCAGACCCTCCCGAAGCTATCCTGTTTTTATTATCTGTCTCTCTCCTGCTGTGGATATCGCTCTGTATAAATAAAATGCTGACTGGCCAGTAGCCATGCAGGAAGTATAGGTGGGACAAGCAGAGAAGAGAATTCTGGGAAGTGGAATGCTGAGGCAGAGAGACGCTGCCAGCCACCGCCATGAGAAGATGTTAAGATACCGGTAAGCCACGAACCACGTGGCAACTTATAGATGAATAGAAATGGATTAATTTAAGATATAAGAACTAGATAACAAGAAGTCTGCTGTGGCCATATAGTTTGTAAGCAATATAAGTCTCTGTGTGTTTACTTGGTTGGGTCTAAGTGGCTGCAGGACTGGCAGGTGAGAGAGATTTGTCCTGACCGTGGGCCAGGCAGGACCAGGAAAACTCTAGCTACACTCTCCCCTCTATATTTCTATCTAAATCTGTTATCCCTCTCTCCTCAAGAATACCCCAGGGGAAAAAGGTGGGGGCGGGTCCCCCACAATAAACAAAATAAACTGCCCGGCATGAATCACTGTTTTTGAGACAGATCTTATTGTGTTACTGGAGCTGCTTCCAGACTTGTGATCTTCGTTCCTTGTTTTCCCAGTGTTAGGATTACAGGCATGCATCACTGCCTGAATCCCAACCATGTAGCTCAGGCTGGCCGTGAACTTGCACTAATCCTCTGGCCTCAAGCTCTCAAGTACTAGGGTTCCAGGCATGCACCATATCTGGCTTTAACCACTTTAATGAGATGTTGGTGGGAATATAAATTGGTGTGCTTTTTCTATATATATATATTGACCTTCCAGTGGACCAGGGTTCATTCAATTCCCAGCACCCACATTAGGTGGCTCTCAACAGCCTGTAACTCAGAGTATCAGGTCCAAAAGAAACTAGGGACAAATGACTATCTGTGGTGCCTATTAGCAAACCAAAGTGCAGGCTGCCCTCCAGGCTCTCTCATCATCACAAGTACCTATTAGAGTCCATGCTGGCATCCTAGCTCTTCTCACCCCGCCCTAACCTAATCTTCTGCAGCTCTTGGGTTTCCTTCCCCAGCTTCTCATTCCTATATAACCCTGCCATTTCGACCATGGGCTCTCTTGGTCCTCTCTTTTGTCTTCCTCTTTTCTCTTCCTCTCTTCCTCTCCCCACCCCTCCCTCCTCTTAAAGCTAAGTGCAGTCTGCTGGCCACATTCAGTGTACTACTTTCTCTCCCTACTCAGAACTCTTCCAGATGCCTCTGGCATATCTACACTCCCTCATATCTACAATAAAAAATTCCCTCTCAACCATAGCTTGGAGTGCTCATGTCCTCACTTCATACACAGAGCATCCAACATCTCTGGCCTCCATGGACAGCCACACTTATGACACATAATTTAAAATAAAATATTTTTTTAAAGAGGAATAAGATCAGTGCCTTACTCAGCCATCATCACAGAAGCTTCCTCCTGCAGCAGATGGGAACAAATACAGAGACCAACAGCCCACTTTATGCAGAATAGGAGACCTTGGAATACTCAGCCCTAAATGGGATGTCTCCATCAAATCCCTCCCCTCAGGGCTCAGGGATCCCCAGGGAAGAGGAGGCAGAAAGAATGTAAGAGTCAGAGGGGATGGAGGACACCAAGTAAACAAACCCCTCAACTCAGCATGATCAAAGCTCTTATGAACTCACAGAGATTGAGACAGCATGTATTGAGACAGACAGACTGCTCGGGTCTGCACCAGGTCATCTGTGTATATATTATGGCTTCCTGTTTAGTGTTTTTATGGGATTCCTGAGTATGTAAATGATTGGGTCTCTGATTCTTGTGCCTTCTCTTGGGTTCTTTTCCTTCTATTGGTTTATTTTGTCCAACTCTGATATAATAGCATCTGTTTTATCTTATATTTTATTTTGTTATATTTTATTATTATCCTTTAGAAGTCTGCTTCTTTTCTAATAAGAGATAGAAAGGAAGCTGATCTGGATGAGAGGGAAGGTGGGGAGGAACTAGGAGGAGCAAAGGAAAAGAAACTAATCAGGCTATAGTATGTGAGATATAATCTATTTTCTATAAAAGAAGAAAAGAAAAAGGATACTAGGAGTTAATGAGGCTTGTAAACAACAACAAGGGCCTGAATGTGGGAAAGGGACTAGCAGGGAGGAGTGGGGTAGTAAGAGTGAAGTTAGAGTAGAGGGGTACAGAGTTCCAGTCATCAGAATGCACTTTATACATGAGTTAAATTGTCAAAGAACAATTTTTTTTTTTGGTTTTTCGAGACAGGGTTTCTCTGTGTAGCTTTGCGCCTTTCCTGGAACTCACTTGGTAGCCCAGGCTGGCCTCGAACTCACAGATCCCCCTGGCTCTGCCTCCCCGAGTGCAAAGAACAAATTTAATAAAAGTTATTAAAATGATGTTATAATCTTGTCCTGTATAGGATATAAAACTTCAGGGTACTAGTAAAAAGAAAACATTTGCCTTCTATCCTGGCTGCCTGGATTGCAAAATAAATGATTTTCTGTAAAGGGCCAAGGAGTTTACACAGGTATTACACTTGCAAAACTTACCATTAACTTATGCAAAAGGTCTACTCAAAGCTGAAGTGTGCTAAGTTTATCTGATACAACTGGCAACTTCCAGTGAAGTAAAAAGTCTACACTATAATGTATGAGAAATACATGTGATTCTCTATTTTTGGCTGAATAAGACATTTCTATGGCTTTCCACATAGTGATGGTAAATAATGTCTTCTTTACTTTCTTTACTTGAACTGTCCTTCATATAGTATTGATAGTATGATGAAGACTGCCTTGAAGTTTTTCTATGAGAACTAGCAAACCAAACCAAGTATTTACACAACCCGTGTGTCCATTGATTTAGTGTGAGTGGGCAAGAGAAAAAAAGGGTGGAAGACTGGGAAGGGGATAGAGGACAAGGAGAAAAGGAGGGAAATCAGGAAGCGGAGGGAGGGGGAAATACCCCAAACTCCCCATGTTACTCCTTTACTTTAAGTGGGAGACCAGCTCCCACATTTTTACAACAGGGAACTCTTGTGGTGAGAAGGATAAGAGATTGAGGTAGAAATATAGAGGTAGAAGGACAGAGGGGAGAGAAACAGAAACACAGGATAGCCTCGGGAGGGCCTGGATCATTATCCACCAGCCCCTTCTGTCTCTTCTAAAGGGCATTTTAAAGGAATGCCAAGGGGTGGAGCAAAGACCTCCGCACAGCTCAGCCAAATGTAGACCCTTCCAATCACCTAGAAACCACGCACATGGTCAAGCAATCTTCTAATGCAGCTCTGCTGGGTAAAGCAAGCTCAGATCTCACTAGGAAACCTTTGTGGGCCTCCACAACTTTATAACCAATATCCTGAAACCCCAGCACCCTGTGTTTTCCTCCTTAGTGTTTCTTTTCTGGGATTGTCATATAAATGGAATTTTGCACAATGTAGCCTTTTGAAGTTGGCTCCTTTCATTCAGCAAACTGCAGTGTTAGAGACTCAGTGACATAATGGCATAATCAACAGGTAGTTCCTTTTTTTATCAAAGAGTAGCATACAGTGCATGGAGTACAACAATCCGCTTATCTATTTCACCAGCTGAAAGAAGCGGGTTGTTGCCAATTTTGGTGACTACTGCTAAGTAACAATGCTATAAACATTTGTGTACTGGGTTGTTTTATTGTTAAGTTTCTAGAGCAGGGGCTCAAAACCATGAGTAAGTGTTGTACTGTGAGCTATAGCCCTAGCAACCAAGTAGAGCTTTTGGTGAACCTAAGCTTTCATTTCCCTTGGCAGATGCCTAGAAGTAGGGCTGGTGAGTCATATGGTAAATACAGGTAATTGCACAAGAAACTGCCGAAAGGTGTTCTGCTCAGTGGAAGTATTGCCTTTGCTCTCCCACCCATCAGCAATGAATGAATGTTCTAGTTGTTCTGCACAGCTGCCAGTTTTGTTTTGCATTTACACAATCTAATAATGTAACTTGTGTTTTCTAAAAGAACTTTATTCCCAGGGCATTCTTAGGGTCATAACAAAATTGACCAGAAAATACAGAAATTTCCCATTTGCCTCCTGCCATATATATATAATCTCTCCCATTATCAATGGCCATTATGGTTTTATTTTCTTTTATCAATTTAAGTTGCATATGGTTTTTAGAGACAAGGTTTCTTTGTGTAACAGCTCTGGCCGTCCTGAAACTCGCTTTGTAGACCAGGCTGGCCTCAAACTAACAGAGATCCACCTGTCTCTGCCTCCGGAGTGCTGGGATTAAAGGCATTCACCACCATTGCCTGGCAATTTATTTATTTTGATTTTGTGTTTGATGTTTTGTCTGCACGTATGCCTGTGCACCACGTGCATGCAGTGCCCAAAGACACCCAAGAAGGGAGATGGATCCCCCTAGAACTGGAATTACAGATGGTTCTGAGCTGTCATGTGAATGCTGGGAATCAAATATGGGTACCCTAGAAGAGGAGGCAGTGTTCTTAACTGCTAAGCCATCTCTCTCCAACCCCCTTTTAGGGCTTTTAATTAGCAAGTTTTAAGTAATTTGTTATCACAAACAAGCGGAGGCCTTAATACAGCCATCTCAAATTTATTGAACTGCTAAGAACAAAATAAATTCTGCAATGCCTCAAATGTATACTCGCTAAACAGAAATCAAGGCAAATATGCCTATATAGAGAGATTGTCTTCAGTTGCAATTACACAGGTAATGTGGACATGATCCTATAAACAATCTCACTTCCTGGAGTAAACACTAATGAAACTCATTGGGTCACTTAAAAACACACGAAAGTAGAAAGGGAACTAATGTGGAAGGAGAAAGGGATCTATCTGCAACCGTGGGAGGGGGACAAGAAAGAATAATGGGGGGGAATCTGATCAAATGCATTACAATACAGGTATGAAACTGTCATAATGAAACCCTTTCGTATAATAAATGTATACTAATAAACATAAAAGACAAAAAAGAATATACAGAACATGCATACAATGGGAGGGTAAGCTTTTTTTAAAAAAAAAAAAAGAGCTCACCATTTTCCATGCCATTCATGAGGTAGGAGGACTTGCCAAGTGAAATAAGCTAATCATAGAAAAGAAAATATCCTATAATCTTGCTTATACGTGAAATAAACAAAACTGAATGTACAGAGATAGACAGAGAAACAGGAGTTCCTAAGGATGGGTGATAGGGAGGGGGAAGTCAGAGGATGCAAAGTAACAAAGACACAGGAAAGGCATAGCATGAACAAGTCTAGAGTCACTGGAAAACATGAGAACTCCAGTAATGCATTTGTCTTGAATGTGTATTCGTTTCACTATGGTAACCTTTTAGCAATTCACATGTGTATTCCACAGGAAAAAAACTATTTAAAAAAAAAAACAATGTTAGGCACACCTTTAATCCCAGCACTCGGTAGGCAGAGGCAGGAGGATCTCTGTGTTTGAGGCCTGCCTGGTCTAGAGAGAAAGTTTCAGGACAGCTAGAGAAAACCTGAGTGGGGTGAATTAAGCCAAATTGTTACTAACGATAATGTTTAATATTTTGGGTATTACAAATGCATATTCAGGGTGGAAGAGCCTAGCATGTGCATGGTATTCAACCTCTAACACTGAAAAAAAATAAAGTACAAATTCATCATGATTTACAGGGACAATGTTCTGTCCAGAATCCACTCCTGAGTTCTGTGGTTTGGTAGTTGAAAAGTGTTAGGCTTTACACCTGGGACAAATGGCTGAGGTGCCTATTTAGCATATCAAAGTGGACCTGGCAGCTGGGTTCTCCCTGCACCCCTCAGCCCCTACCTGTAACAGGACCCTCCTGGTTGGCATACCCCACTGCTATCCCAAACTCTCTAGCCCAGGTGGCTGGGTTGCTCTTCCCCACATACTCAGACATTTTGGTTACCCACTGTCTTTGTATTTTGGGCCTCCTGACTGCTGCACCTGGTTCCTCTCTCTCCCTTCTCCCTGTCGTTCCCAGGGCCCCCGACCCATCTCCTCAGGGTCATGGCCACTCTGGACTCTCCCAGATGTCCCCGTCCCTGCCTCTACCTATGCTCTCCCTTTTATCTACAAGAAACCTCCTACACCACACCAAGGAGCAGTCTGAAGCAGTCATGTCCTTTCCTTTTCCTTTTGATTTCTTTTTTTCCTTCAGAAAGTACCAACATGAACTTTATCATCTCACAAAACTTAAATCAGCTGACATCTTTAGAAAAGATGCTTGAGCGAAGTTAAAGATGAGCCTGACCTAGAAGAAAGCTAGTTCCCCCATTTTGGATAAGCAGTTTTCACAAAGTCACTTCCTGCCTTTAGTTAGTATGCCTTAAAGGATAAGTCACTTCCTTTTTTGTTGTGCAGGCAGTCAGACCCAGAGCTCCAGAGCCCAGCCCTAGGGTGGACATTTTGATCTCAAAACGGGGGGGGGGGGGAGAATATAAAGCTACAACTAAATTTCAAATGCTGTTCTACTGTGTTCTATGGAAATATCTGAAGTATTTTTTGTTTTGATTTTTTTGAGACAGGGTTACATTCTGTAGCCCAGATAGGACTAATAATCATAATAATCATAATGCTCCCACCTCAGCCTCCATAGTGCTGGTGATACAGACATGTCGTACAAAGCCTGTATTGAAATACATGTGTAAAGTGCTTTTGTACTGTGACTTTTCTTTCCATATTTGATGAATACTACAATACATATACATGCATATGTACACATAGACAAATATACACACAATAAACTAACAACTTCCAGTTAAGAACTAATTCTTCGGGGCTGGAGAGATGGCTCAGAGGTTAAGAGCACTGACTGCTCTTCCAGAGGTCCTGAGTTCAATTCCCAGCAGCCACATGGTGGCTCACAACCATCTATAATGAGATCTGGTGTCCTCTTCTGGCCTGCAGGCATATATGTAGACAGAACACTGTATACATAATAAACAAATAAATCTTTAAAAACAACCTAATTCTTCATAATGTTTTTTCACTGCTAACACTTCCCTTTGAAAGTGATGTGACATTGTCATACAAGTATTTTATGTGCTTGATTAGAGTTACTGCAAGATATTTTACATTATTTGTGACTATTGTGAAGAGCGTTGTTTCCTTGATTTCTTTCTCAGACCATTTGTCATTTGTATATAAGAGGGCTACTGATTTTTTTGGAGTTAATCTTGTATCCTGCCACTTCACTGAGGTGTTTATCAGCTGTAGGAGTTCCCTGGTAGAATTTTTGGGATCGCTTATATATACTATTATATCATCTGCAAATAAAGATACTTTGGCTTCTTCCTTTCCAATTTGTATCCCCTTAATCTCCTTTTTTTTCTTATTGTTCTAGCTAGAATTTTAAGTACTATGTTGAATAGATATGGAGAGAGTGGACAGCCCTGACTTGTCCCTGATTTTAGTGGAATTACTTTGAGTTTCTCTCCATTTAGTTTGATGTTGGCTGTTGGCCTATTGTAAATTGCCTTTATTATGTTTAGGTATGTCCCTGTATTCCTGATCTCTCCAAGACCTTTATCATGAAGGGGTGTTGGAATCTGTAAAGATTTTTTTTTTGCAGATATTAAACCGGAAGCATTTATCTAAGTTGTTCAAATAATTATCATGAAAATAGGGCAGTTTTTCCACAAACAAATGACAATGTAAAGATTTTTTTAGCATCTAATGAGATGATCATGTGGTTTTTCTCTTACAGTTTATTTATATGGTGGATTATATTGACATATTTTTATATGCTGAAACATCCTTGCATCTCTGGGACGAAGACTACTTGACCATGGTGGATGGTTTTTTGATGTGTTCTTGGATTCGGCTTGCTAGTATTTTATTGAGTATTTTTGCATCAATGTTCATGAGGGAGATTGGTCTGTAATTCTATTTCTTTGTTGAATCTTTGTGTAGTCTGGGTATCAGGGTGACTGTGGCCTCATAAAATGACACTGCCTGGATGGCAAGGAACCAGAAGCTGGATAGCCCAGAGACCTAGGATAGAACCAAACACGACTGGCAAGAAAAAAGTCAGTGAAATGATTCCTAATGATATACTATACTATGCTATACTCATAGATCAGTGCCTAGCCCAATTGTCATCAGAAAGACTTCATCCAGCAACTGATGGGAGCAGATGCAGAGACCCACAGCCAAACATTAGGCAGAGCTCAGGGAAGTGGGGGCAGGTAAGACCTGTAGGAGCCAGAGGGGTCAAAGACACCACAAGAATACAGTTCACAATATCAACTAACCAGCGCTCACAGGAGCTCACAGAGACTGAAGTGACAATCAGGGAGCCTATATGAGTCTGAGCTAGGTCCTCTACATATATGTTATGGTACAGCTTGGTGTTTTTGTGGGACTCCTAACAGTGGGAGTGGGGGTGTCTCTGACTCTTTTGCCTGCTCTTTGGACCATTTTCCTCCTATTGGGCTGCCTCATCCAGCCTTGATATGAAGGTATATGCCTAGTTTTATTGTAACTTGTTATGCCATGTCTGGTTGATATCTCTAGGAAGCCCGCTCTTTTCTGAAGGGAAACAGAGGAGGAGCGGATCTGGGGGAGAGAGGAGATGGGGTGGGAGGGAGTGGGAGGAGTTGAGGGGGAACTGAGGTTGGGACATAATATATGAGAGAAGAACAAAAGAAAGCAAGGAAGAGAGGGAGAGAAGGGAGGGAGGGAGGGATGGAGGGAGGGAGAAGAAAAGAAAGCAACATGACTTGGGGCTAGAGAGATAGCTCAGCAATTAGGAGTACTTGCTACTTTTATGGAGGACCTTATCTTGCTTCCAGAACCCATATCATGTGGCTCACAACTAACTTTAACTCCCGTTCCAGAGGATCCAAAGCCCACTTCTGGCCTCCACAGACACTGTATACACAGGGTAGAAGTACAAACACTTTCACATAATTTTAAAAAATAAATACAATTGAAAGTAATGTGACAATGGGGGCTGAAGCTATAGCTCAGCAGTTAAGAGCACTGACTGTTCTTCCCAAGGACTCAAGTTCAATTCCCAGCACCCATATGGCAGCTCACAACTGTAACTTCAGTTGCAGAGGATTGGACACCATCATACAGCTATACATGAAGGCAAAACACCAATATACACAAATAAAAATAAAGAAACCAGTTTTTTAAAAAAAGAAAGTAGTGTGACTGTGAAAATAAGAAAGTCAGCCAAGTGGTGGCGCACACCTTTAAACCCAGCACATGGGAGGCAGAGGCAGGCAGATCTTTGAGTCTGGGGCCAGCCTGGTAAGAAACTCTCTCTTGAAAAAGTGAAAATAAGAAAGAAAGAAATTCAGCCAGGTGGTTGTGCCACATGCCTTTAGTCCCAGCATTGGGAAATCAGGAAGTGGAGGCAGGCAGATCTCTGAGTTTGGGGCCAGCCTGGCCTACAAAGCGAGTTCCAGGACAGCTAGGGTCACACAGAGAAAACCTGTCTTAAAAAAAAAACAAGAAAGATAGCCGGGCGTTGGGTCTATGTTTATGTAAAATAAGGATTGCTTGATGACTCCCAGGTAAAGACTTACTGCACAAGCCTGAAAACTAGAGTTCAATGCCCCAATCCACATAGAGGTAGAAGGCCAGAATGTAAAGAGTGAGATCCTGTCTTAAAAGATTAAAAATTCAAACAATGGTTACAATGGCACATTTCACTTTCACACACACACACACACACACACACACACACACACACACACGCGCGCGCGCCACAATTTTTTCTAAAATGCTATCGCTCATAAAGGAAAAACAGATCAGGGACTAAATGAAGATAGGGAAAAGTAGATAAATCTGAGAAATATTAAGGACTAGACAACAGACTCGGTGATTGACTGAATATGGGCATGAGTATTTTAAAAAGTTATATCAATTTTCTTGCTCTATTTAAGTGCATACACACACACACACACACACACACACACACACACACACACACACAAATGTAATAAAAATGGAGTTTTTCCCAGGCAGTGGTGGCATATGCCTTTAATCCCAGGACTTCATAGGCAGAGGCAGTAGGATCTCTGTGTTCTAGACCAGCCTGGTCTACAAAACAAGTTCCAGGACAGCCAGGGATACACACAAAAACCCTGTCTAGAAAAACAAAAAACAAAAAAACAAGAATACAGAGTTCTAGGATAGAACCATACACAACTGGCAAAACAAACCAAAACAAAACAAACAAAAATGATGAAGTGTTTCCAAATGAGGTTCTGCTATACTTATAGATAGGTGCTGTGGGGGGCCCAAAACAGCTTGACCACACAGTTGCCATGACAGGCTTAGAGGCCCAGATAGCTGCCATGACAAGCTTACTGGCAGGCACTTCCCGGTCCCCAGGAAAAGCCATAAGAGCTGAAGACACCCAGAGAGGGCTAGCATCTGAGGGGAATTATCTGACATTCCAAACCTTCCAACCATTAGATAAGATTAGATAAGATTGCCAGATGTCCATGAGCCTAACACACACATATTTATTCCCCTTTTACAGATACTCCTAGACAAATGTCAGCCAATCAGGGTCCTGAACCCTGGAAATCCCCTCACCCCAACCTCTGCTATGATAAAAACCCCACCCTGCCCAGGCTCGGGGCTCTCTACTCTCCATCACTGCTTAGGACAGATGGAGAATCCAAGCTCAAGCTTGAAATAAAGGCTCTTTGCTTTTTACATACAGGATTCAGTCTCCATGGTGGTCTTTTGTGGTCCCCTCGATCTGGGCATAACAGAAGCCTAGTCTAGTTGTCATCAGAGAAGCTGCCTCTGACAGCTAATTGAACCAGATGCAGAGACCCACAGCCAAACATTAGGTGGAGAGAACCCTGGTTGGAGATCTCCATCTAGTCCCTCCCCTCAAAACTGAGGAAACCCCAAGGAAGAGGAAAATGAAGCCAGAGGGGTCAAGGACATGGGGAGAACACATTCCACAGAATCAACAAAGCAGAGCTCATAGGGGTTCATAGAGATTGAACTGCCAATAGCATGCATGGGTCTGCACTAGACCCTCTGAATACATGCTGTGGTTTTTATAGCTGGGTGTTCTTGTGGGACTCCTAACAGTGAGAGTTGGGGTGTCTCTGAGTCTTTTGCCTGCTTTTGGGACCACTTGCCTCCTACTGGGTTGCCTCGTCCAGCCTTGATAGGAGGGTTCATGCCTGATCTTATTGTATCTTGTTATGCCATGTTTGGTTGATATTACTTCAAGGACTATCCTTTTCTGAAGGGAAATGGAGGAGGAGGTAGATCTGGAGGAGAGGAGGGAGGGGAAGCTTCAGGTCAGGATATATTGTATGAAAGAAGAATAAATAAATTTTTTTAAAACCTTGCAACTTTCTAGATAGATGGGTGGCATTATTAACTTTAACTTACAGATAAAGAAACAAAGGCCAGGAAATACCAACTAATTTGCCCAAGGTCACAGTGTGTTAGCAGAACTGAAAAACTCCAGACTCAGCTGAAATTCAGTGCACTTTCCACTACTATACAACATATCCGAAGTGTATATTATTTCACCCATGCACCACACACTATCTACGAAGTGTTTCACATACAATTATTTTACTTGATATTCATAACTATATGTTAGAGCAGATACTGTCATTTACTAATGAGTACACACTAAATAGAGCAAGAAAACTGGCATAATTTCTTGAAATACAGAAACCCCTAAAGTTTATTATTTGTTGGGTTAAACAGGAATCTTAACTACAAAGTAAGTTCCAGGATAGCCAGACTGTTACAAAGAGAAACCCTGTCTCAAAAAAAAAAACCCAGAAAGAACCTAAAGATGGGAAATGAAAAGATTCAAATTGTGAACTTGGCAGGACTCATCGTCTGTACACAGTAGGGGAACGGACTGAAGGGCGAAGAATGGCTTGGGCAGCTTTCAGGCCCACCATTGCATAATTCCATGTCCTGTGGGTTCATGCAGCACAACAGCCTGAGATGAAATAAAGTAGGGTGTCTCAAACTTGCAGATCAGGATCTACTGGCACATCTAGAAACCTCCACTCCTGACACTCCAAACTGGTTCCAAAATGTCTTCTCCTCTCTGATGTATCTATCCCCTTCCTATTGCATGGCCTAGATGAGATTCTCAGTGAGATAAAATAAGGAAGCAAGCAACTCTCTCTCAGGATTACACTAGCAGAGCCTGCCCTGACCTCAGGATTCTAAAATTAAAAAGGGGCTAGGCTGGGCTAGCAAGATGGTACTCAAGTAAAGGCACTGCTCACCAAGCCTGATGACCTAAATTCTTCTTCTAAGTTGTTCTCTGACCTTCACACGCACAACATGGCACATGCCCACACACAAATATTTTTAAATTTTCTTAAACAAGTTGAGTATTTCTCCCTGGTAATCGTTCTTCCTCACATTTTCTTAATAAACCTGTTTACGCTGCTTGTATGTTAAAAAACATAAATAAGGAAGCAGCTCCTCCTTATTTTTTTTTTTTTTTTTTTTTTTGGTTTTTCGAGACAGGGTTTCTCTGTGTAGCTTTGCGCCTTTCCTGGAACTCGCTTGGGAGACCAGGCTGGCCTCGAACTCACAGAGATCCGCCTGGCTCTGCCTCCCGAGTGCTGGGATTAAAGGCGTGCGCCACCAACGCCCGGCAGCTCCTCCTTATATTAAAGGTGGCTCACAACTATGATCCTAGCACTCAGGAGACTGAGGCAGGAGGATTATTGTGAGTTCTTGGCTAGTCTGGTCTACATAGTGAGTATGAGGAAAGCCTAGGCTACAGAGTAAGACCTTGTATCAAAAACAAAAACAAAACCAGCCCCAAAGCTACTTTTTTCCATGTGTTGCTGCTCAATTGTCTGTAAACCCAGTACTTGGGAGGCAGATTTATAAAAATTAACAAAAGTTCAAGACCAGCTTGGACTACATAGCAAATCAGAGTTACATAGGGAGACCCTGTCTCAAAAGATAAAATCAAATAATTAAAATGTTAAAGATAGAGATCATCCAAACGAAAGATTGGACTGCAACAAAGTGATCTAATATGATCATTTCTACCTGTTTAGTGAGTGGGGGAAAAGAACTAAAAAGTGCCAGGACAATAGTACCAAACCTTCCTCGAACATGATAACACATCAAACCCAAAGATAAAAAGAGAGAAAATACAGGTCATAACAGGCATTCATGTGGCAATCCACTCATGCTGTAAGTCAAACTAAGGGGAAACGAACAGAGGTTATAAGCAGTTCTTGCTTCAGAAACCTCTACCCAAGTTGTGTTTAGAAGCAACAGAAAACCAAGACACAACTGGTCTGGCCAGTTGCCTCAATTATGAAAGATAATCTAAAATTGACCACATGCTTCAGATGCAGAACATAATCTGCATTTCCAGAGCTGTAGGTGTATCTCAGTGGCAGACAGCTGGTCTAGCTGGGCTCCATCCCCGGAGACACAAAAATTTACAAGATAAAACAACTACTGGTAGGTTTCAAATGGATGGGTCAAGTAGTTGTTTCCCTTCGTATTTGGGAAAGGGAAACATATTATTGCAGAATCACAGTCAGAAACCAAAGCTAGGGCTGGGTGCAGTGACACACACCTGTAATCCTAGCACTTAGGAGCATAGCAAACTCAAAGCCATACTGGGCGCTACATGTAAAGTTTGAGCCAACCCTAAACTACACAGGGAGTTTGAGGTCAGCCTCAGCTATATAAAGAGATCCTCCCTCAGAAAAAGGAAAAAAAACCAAGGCTAGTGCTAGTGATACAGATTTGTTGGTAGAGCTCTTGCCTAGCCTGTGTGAAGCTCTGGATTCAATTTCTACCAGTGTATAAACCAGACATGGTGATCCATGCCTGCTCTTCAGCACTCAGGTAGTGGAGGCAGAAGCATCAGTAGCTCACTGTCATCTTCAGCTACATAGCTAGTTTGAAACCAGCATGAATTTATGAGACCCTGTCTCCAGAAAAAGAGAAAGGAAGGAAAGAAGGCAGGCAGACAGACTAATCAAATGTACTGTTTTGCCTGAAGACGTTGGGCACCCTCACAACTATCACACAGCATAGCTTTCTCTTTCCCCACCTAACTTCCTTCTGTCTATCCTGATCTCTAAGAGAGCTCACTGGCACTTCATGTACATATTGATTAGCCTGTCTAATGCCACTTGGTCCTAGGGTTAATGACTCCAGTCACTTGATACAAATATGTCTATGAAGTTGTATCCTTGAGAAAACTCACAAAAAATTCTAAACTTAGAAGCCGGGTGGTGGCACACGCCTTTAATCCTAGCACTCAGGAGGCAGAGCCAGGCAGATCTCTGTGAGTTCAAGGCCAGCCTGGTCTACAGAGCAAGATCCAAGACAAGCACCAAAACTACACAGAGAAACCGTGTCTTGAAAAACAAAACAAAACAAAAAAAGTCCAGATAGATAAGATTGTCCATTGTGTTCACTAGCATACCCCTAGTGAGTAGGGTGGCTAGTTGGTAAATCATTGTTGAGTAATTAAAGGAACTGAAGTCCCACCTACACTAGGAATAGGCATGCCAAATACTCCTTCCTACTCACTTTCTTTTGTAATGTCAAAAACCTTGGAACTAGTATCACAGCCTAACACCTAATTTCTCTGCATTTGACTTCTTTTCCTGGCTAGGCTCCATTAGAGCCCAGACACCTTGCAAACCTCTGCGTATCTCACGGGGTATAAGGAAATTTGGATACACAGGAAGCACACCATAAACACTTCCTAGCATAGGGATGTACTGCATGAGAATTCCATCTACAGCAACTTTGGGAGAATAGTTATTTTTGCACGCTAGGTTAGAGATGGCCAAGCCTCTTCGCTTGCTGACATTTTCTATTTCAAAACTCCTTAAGCAGAACTGTGACTGAGCATCTGGCAATTAAGGAAAGCATCTGGAAAATCTAGATGCCCCGGAGTTTGTGGCTGCTGATTACACACACAAGCATATTGTTACAGGTTTTCTTGGTAGGGAAGTAGAATGACTGCATCATGGTGATTTCATCTGCTAGTTAGCATAAGTTCCAAGATGCATGTTCAAACAGTAGGTGTACTGTTGGCTCCTGGGCCCTCCCAATACCAGTTTCCCCTTTTCTGTGGCATAAAGTAGAAATTAATTATTGCTTGTGGGTATTGATTAGTATAGAGCTCCTATAGTCTACTAAATTGATAGTAGAGCAGAACTATAATTTATAATTTTACTACATAGGTTACTAAAATTACTTTACAGTGAATAATATATTAAAATAATAATAGTAACTGAAATTTATTGTATGTTTACTACTTGCCAAGCACTGTTCTTTTTTTGTTTGTTTTTGTTTTTTGTTTTTTGTTTTTCTGAGACAGGGTTTCACTGTGTAACAGTCCTGGCTGTCTTGCAACTCGCTAAGTAGACCAGGTTGGCCTCGAACTCACAGAGATCCACATGCCTCTGTCTCCAGAGTGCTGGGATTAAAGGCGTGAGCTGCCACCACCTGGCACCAGACATTGTTCTTTAAGCATTATAAGTGTCAACTCATTGACAATCCTAGGAGGTAGGTACTGTTATTGTCCCCACTTTACAACTGTGAAGAAGGGTGAGGATATGCCCTAAACTATTACCTATACCAGGAGTAAGCAGAGGACCCAGGATTCCAACCTAGATAGTTTGGGACCAGAGTGCCCAGCCACGTTTAACCCTATGTTACATTGCCTCTCTCAAACAACACAACTTTGTAATGCAACAGTGACTTAAGGTGCTTAAAATAGCAAGAGAATATATTCACTGGATCCAAGAAATGTAACTGGAATGTTGTGATCTGTACCTGCTTAAGTTCTACTGTATTTTCTTTTAGAACACTTCAGTTCTACACATTATTATAAACAGTAAAGTATGGCCAGGTGTACTATAAAGATAGGAAAATATGTTGGTGGGGGTGGCACATGCCTTTTTTGGGGGGTGTTTTTTGATTTGGTTTGGTTTTGACATAGTCAAGATGGCCTCCAACTTGCTACAATCTGGGACTGAACTCTTGCTCCTCTTGCTGCTACCTCCCAATGCTAGTATTATAAGAATGCACAAGCACTCTTGGTTTACCTGTGTATTTTCAAATCATACTTCCTAGCCTGTAAACCACCCTAGGCTATATAGTAAGACTGTGTCAATAAATATAAATAAATAAATAAACAAACAAACAAACAAATAAATAAATAAATCTTAAGTGGGCATAGTGGAGGGTACCTGTAATCACAGGTACTTGGGAGGCTGAAGTGGGAAAATTGCTTGAACTGAGGTTTGGGACAAGCCTAAGCAACACAGCAAAACTATTATCTCAAAATAACAATGACAACAAAATTACAATTCCTTTATGTTATGTAAGAGCATAGGCTTTGAAGCCAAGATTGAGTGCTTTTAAATCCCAATTTATCCATATGCTATGTCTGGGAATATAATCTGCCTCTATGACATGAACTAGTCTTGGGCTGGGGATTTAGTCCAGTGGTATAGAGCTTGCCTGGCATGTACAAAGCTGACAATTCATCCTCAGAACCTAAAAAAAATTATCCCTACCAAAGTACAAACAACAGACAAAGTGTGAGATTTCTTTTTAAAACAAAACTGTTCTGGTCCCTATCACTTATATGCATAAAAATAAGTATGGCAAGTGCATGATGCTACATGCCTATGATCCCAGCACTGGGGAGGCAAAGGTAGCAGAATTCGAAGTTCAAGGCCAACCCAACCCACACGCTGACACTCTCTCTCAAGAAATACACAAAAAGAGCTGGGCAGTGGTCACGCCTTTAATCCCAGATCCAGGACAGGCACCAAAACTACATTGAGAAACCCTGTCTCAAAAAACAAAAACAAAACAAAACAAAACAAAAGATATGGGAATCTGCGCCAGGCGTGGTGGCACACACGTTTAATCCCAGCACTCAGGAGGCAGAGGCAGGTGGATCTCTGTGAGTTTAAGGCCAGCCTGGGCTACCAAGTGAGTTCCAGGACAGCCAGCGCTGTTACACAAAGAAACCCTATCTCGAAAAACCAAAAAAATAAAATAAAATATAGGAATTTGTGAGTTAAATTTTTAATAATCATCGTGGGCAAACTCTTAAGACAATTCTAAGCAGACTTTTGCACTATTATACAATGTAGAAAACAGATCTCCTCTTAGCAATCATCACTCAGTGGTCTAAGTATAATGAAAGCACAAAAGGAGGAGGCCACCACTGAATTCAAGGCCATTCTGGGTCCACAGTGAGTTCTAAACTACTGTGGACTACAAAGTGAAATTCATTATCAAAAAAAAAAAAAAAAAAAGGAAAAGGAAAAAAATTCTGAAGACTACGTAGTTTCCGTGACCCAAATTAATAGACCCAGCTAGAAATATAAGTGCTCTAGACGGACAATATTTGAAGATATATGATTGATACCTAATGTATTTATAATTGTGGTTAAAAACCACTATCAAGATATTGTGGCGGGGGCTGGAGAGATGGCTCAGAGGTTAAGAGCACCGACTGCTCTTTCAGAGGTCCTGAGTTCAATTCCCAGCAACCACATAGTGGCTCACAACCATCTGTAATGAGATCTGGCACCCTCTTCTGTGTACATAATAAATAAAAAAATATTTTAAAAAAAGATATTGTGGCTATAGCCAGACATACATAGAGAAACCCTGTCTCTGGGGAGAAACATATTGTGGCTATAAATTGGAACTAAAACTTTTTTGTTGTTGTTTTTTCGAGACAGGGTTTCTCTGTGTAGCTTTGCACCTTTCCTGGAACTCGCTTTGTAGCCCAGGCTGGCTTTGAACTCACAAAGATCCACCTGCATCTGCCTCCTGAGTGCTAGGATGCTGGGATTAAAGGCGTGCCCGGCAGAACTAAAACTTAATAGCCCAATTAACAATGAAATAAGAAGCTAGGAGTGATGATTCATGCCTGTAATCCCAGCACTGGGGAGGTAGAGGCAGGAGGATTAGGAGTTCAATGTCAGGCTTGGCTATACTAAACTCAAGCCAGCCTGAACTACAAGAGAACCTATCTCAAAACAAAGAAAATTCAGGTGTGATAATTCACACCTGCAATCCCAACACTTGGGAGCTGAAGCAGGCTACATAGTAAGTCCAGGAAACCTAGGCTTGGAGTAAAATCCTTTCTCAAAGGGGAAAAAAAGAGCTACATGGTTAAGAGCTCACACCGCTCTTACACAGGACCAAAGCTCAGTTCCCAGCACCCAAATCTGGAGGCTCACAACCACCGAAAATCCAGCTCCATGGGAGCCTGTGCCTTCTCTGGGCCTCCTCGGAACCTGCATACACAAATGAAAATAAAATAATTCATTCATTTTTCAAGACAGTTTCTCTGTATTGCTTAGGCTGTCCTGGAACTTGCTCAGTAGACCAGGCTAGCCTCAAACTCACAAAAATCTGCCTGTCTTTGCCTCCCAAGTGTTGAGACTAATGTGTGGGACACTACCACCCGGCAAATAAATATTTTTTTTAAAGATTTATTTATTTATTATGTATACAGTGTTCTGTCTGCATGTTTGACTGCATGACAGAAGAGGGCACCAGATCTCATTACAGATGGTTGTGAGCCACCATGTGGTTGCTGGGAATTGAACTCAGGACCTCTGGAAGAACAGTCAGTGCTCTTAACCTCTGAGCCATCTCTCCAGCCCCTAAATATTTTTTAAAAGAGATATCTAAATAGATAGCTCAGGCTGGGCTGCGGTGATGCACACTTTTAATCCCAGCACTTGAGATTATGCTATATTTACTAAGTTATACCCTAAACTTGTTATTATGTTTACTAATACACTAACAATAATTAACACAGAATTGGACTAACACTAATTTATTATTAATAAACAAGAATCCCACTAGAGTTGGAATGCAGAGGGAGAGTATTTGTCTAGCATAAAGTAGGTTATATATTTAGCATCACAAAAAGGGAGGAGAAAGAATTAGCATTACCATTGTCTTTAGAGCAAATGATTTTATCAACTGAAAAATTAGACATGCCAGGCATAGCAGTGGTGGTGCATGCCCATGATTCCAGCAATCAGGAGGCAAGTACAGCAGGATCTCAAGTTTGAGGTCAGCTAGGGTTACACAGAAAGCTCCAGGACCATCCGGACTAGCTAATGAGATCCTGTCTCAAAACAAATGTTAGATACCTTCCATTATTCTACCACAAAGGAGAGCACACACACTTGGAACTCTTAACAACTGAGCTCTTTGTAACCATTGGTTAGCTGTAAGGTCAACTCCTCCGTGTGCCAAGGATTGAAAGCAGGGATTCTCACATGTTAAACACATGCTCTATGACTGAACTACATCCAAACCCCTTAGGAGCCACTTTTATGAAACTTTATCACACAAGTGGCTACAAATTTCTCCTACAAAGTTTGGAGAATTTTCTTTAGAAGAGGCTGTTGGCTTTTCACTTCTTTTTCTCTGTTCTGGTCTTTTGATGGTTTTTCAGGTCTTAATAGAAGCCCTTTCCATTTTTCTTTCTCCTGAGCAGCATAGCAGATAAAAACCCAAGGAAGCAGAACCCAGCTAGGCATGGTGATTCAGGCCTTTAATCTTAGTACGTGGGAGGCTGAGAAAAAGGTATTACAAGTTCAAGGCCAGCCACGGCTACTTAGTGACTTTCAGGCCAGCTGAGGTTGCATAGGGAGACTGTCTCAAAAATAACAAAGTGGAGCTGGAGATAGAACTCAGTGGTAGAGCTTTTGTCTAGGATGTGCAATTACTAGCATTACCTACATGTATACACACATACATAAGTAAATAAAATTTAAATTCTTACTTAAAAAAAAGAAAGAGGAGGGAGAGGACTCAGTGGGAAAGTGCTTGGCTAGCATGTACCTGAAGACTTGATTCAATACTCACCACCAAAATATAAGAGAGACAGAAAGACTGAGACAAATTATTTTCTTCCCAATGCCAAGAGGCACACAGAGCTCTGCAAACTGTCCACCAGGAGTGGAAAAGGGAAATGATTGCATTTTTTCCTTCCCTGTCTGCTTTAGTTGTGACATCAATTGCACATGCTGGAGCAGCAGCAATCACAACAGCATACAGCAAACAGACTGCTTTTATGAACAAAATCAGCAAGTGTAAATAGCCAGGCTAAAACAATATCCCTGCCGTGTGAAGTAACCCATTTAAATGCACTTTTGATTATACGTGTGAAAAAATGCACTTCTACACTAGGTACAGTAAAATTAGTAATTTTTTTCAAATCCTCTAGGCATAGCTGTACAATTCCAAATAATCAGACAACATACAATGATGGTTATATAATCAGTTCAAAATTGGGTTATTTCTCCTCATTTCTATCAAGAAAAGAAGTATTTGTGAAAATCGGAGTGATCTATCATACTTGAACTCACAAATGAGGAAATTAATTTGCTGACAATGCTAGACAACATAGGAACATATTTATGGAACCAGAAACACAGCACCTACTCTATAATAACACGCATCCTCAATAAATATTGGTACTTTTCTTGCCATATTACCTTAATAAGTTAAATCTGCAAGGTTTTTTTTGTTTTGTTTTGTTTTTTTGAGACGAGGTCTCACTATGTAGCCCAGGCTGGCCTCAAACTCTTAATATTCCTGACTTAGCATCTCAAGTGCTAGGAATTAAGCATATACCACCACACTCAGAAGTAAGTTCTATCATATTAAGTCAACCTACAGACTGAGATCAAGAAGTAAAAGGATTACAATTGTCAGAATGGTAGTTTGAACTGAAATATTCTAGTCATGGTTTACCAGCTACCTGCCTCATTCTTATTTTTACTTAAGTCCTAGGAAATATTCCCCTGTAATAACAAAACATTGGCATCTATTATCCCATCCCTTGGAAGATGGAAGTAAGAGAAACAGGAGTCCAAGGCCAGTCTAGGCGGCGACATGAGACACTGTCTCAAAAAGAACAAAACAATCACAGGCTGCTGATAAGGGTGCCTGCCACCCAGCCTGATAACCTGAATTCAATCTCTAGCACCCACATAGTAGATGGAAGACTTGAGCCCTCCAAGTTGTCCTCTGACCTCCACATACGAGCTGTTGCATACATACAGACACCCACATACAAATGCACATGTACCAAAAAAATGAATAAGTAAAATGTTAAAAAATAACACTTTTCTGACAGGATGTTAATTAAAGCAGAATGCTCTTTTTTAAAAAAAAAGGCATGGTGATATATACAGTCCTAACACTCAGGGAGGTATAGTGGAAGATCACTGTCAAATTTAAAGCTAGCTTAATCTACATAGCAAGCTCCAGGCCAGTAAGGCTTCATACAGAAACCCTATCTCAAAAGACAAAAAATGGGACTGGAAAGATGGATCACCACTTACTGAGCCAGCACCAGTGGCAGGAAGTTCACAACCTCTTGTATCCAGGGCATCAGACACACTCTCTTGGTTTCAAAGGACACAAACACATACACACACAAATAAATAATTTTTTCCTAAGCATGGGGTTGCATGTCTTTAATCTCAGCACTCAAGAGGTAAAGGCAGGTGGATCTCTGTTTGTTCAAGACCAGCTTAGTCTGTACAGTGAGTTCCAGGACAGCCAAGACATAATGAGAGACCTGGTCTCAAAAAAAATTTTAAGAACAAAAATACTTGGAAAACCTGGACTGTCCTTTTAACAAAGATAGGTAAAGAGTATTTTAGGAGAAAACTCCAAAATATTATTTTCATCTATGCGAGGGACTATATCAGCTCAGAAAATGTACTTCCCTAACTGGAAAATGAATATATTTTCATTCCCTGTAATGTCAAAAATTTTAATTATTATTTAATTTGCCAAGCAAATCTGAATACACTATATAGATAAAAATCAGTTTAACAAGTAACTTATACTTTTTAAAAAGGAATGTGTCGTTTTTAGAGCCCTCATAGGAGTACAGGTTATGATGTGTCGTTACCTGTGATATACTGGAGCACCCTCCATTTCTTCTCCACTGTATCTCCCTCCTTCTTTCTCCATCATTGCCTCCTCTCCCTTATCCCAAAACAAATTTTACTGCTTTTACATGCATTTTTTTTAAAGAAAGCAGTCTTCTGCATTAAGGAAAAAAGATGTTCACCTATCCTTTAGGAAAAAATAGTGTTTAACATTGGCTTGGGGCCACAAATCAAGATCTAACACTGGTTTGAAGAGTTTCTATTACATTAGCAAGATGAGAAGAGAAATCAATTTGAGGAGAAATGCAAGGATTCCTTGAGGGGAAACTGGAACAGCTTCTAGCTTTAAAAAATGTTACTTGTGCTGAGCAGTGGTGGCGCACACCTTTAATCCCAGCACTAGGGAGGCAGAGCCAGGCAGATCTGTGTGAGTTCGAGGCCAGCCTAGTCTACAGAGGGAGACCCAAGACAGGTACCAAAACTACACAGAGAAACCCTGTCTGGAAAAACCAAAAAAAAAAGTTACTCATTGCCAACAATTTGGGGGGGGGGGTAATGGGCCAGACAGGGTTACTCTGTGTAGCCCTGGCTGCTCTGGAACTCAATCTGTAGACCAGGCTTGCCTTGAACTCAGAGATCCAGCCCGCCTCTGCCGCCTGAATGCTGGGGTCAAAGGTTTTTGCCACCACACCCAGCAGCCAATACTTTTTTTAAGTCATTGCAAATGAAGGCATAATAATCAGAATTAAAAACTGATTGAGGCCCAACAAAGAAACATAATGAGGGGAAGAAGGCAAGACTTGCTCCCAAAACACAAACCATGCCTACCTACTTTTGTGTCTTTTAAATTTGGGGTTATGTTACCATTAAGCTCATACATTCACTATGTTTATCATTTCTCTTTTTTCTACATGTAGGCTTTTTGTGGATTAACAATTAATTCTATATGACTATCCTTCATGACTTTTTTTGTATTTTAATTTGTTTGTTTGTTTGTTTGTTTTTTCGAGACAGGGTTTCTCAGTGTAGTTTTGGTGCCTGTCCTGGATCTCGCTCTATAGACCAGGCTGGCCTTGAACTCAGAGATCCAACCTGGCTCTGCCTCCTGAGTGCTGGGATTAAATGTGTGCACCACTGCCGACCGGTGTATTTTAACTTTTTTCAAGGTTCCAGGGATAGAACTCATGGCTTTGTCCATGAAAAGGCAACACTCTACCAGCTAACTACCTCCCCAGCCCTTAGTCTTTTTTCCCCTTGAAATCTTGAAAGGGTGGTTGTTAGAAATAGACACATTGGTGTACAGTGTGATCTTACCAGTATTTTTGTGCCCGGATTATTCCATTCCTACAGAGCTAAGTCCTATCTACTTTTCCAGACCCAGCTCAAATGCTTCTTTCCATACACCCTTATAACACTTCCTGGTTGTAATATATGTTACTGAGATTTTTAAGTGACTAGGTGATTGTGTGTTTCTTTCCTACTTCATTGTGGGACACTCAAGTATGATAACAAAACTTTCATGTGACTACCATAGATGCAGGAAAGTTTGAAATTAAAACACTAAAATCTCTGTTCAAAATAACCTTTCATTAAGAGGATGGTATGAACAACCTAAGTTGTTTATCCAATTAGTGGGGCTGCTAGAACCCAAGGTCTTTCTAGCTGAATTCGACTCAAATGAGTGCAAACTCTTTTGAGTCCAGGAACTGTCTCAATCTGGAATTGCCCCATCCCTCAACCTCAGTATCACTTAATTCAATGTTCTGCACACACTGTCTCAATACAAAGCCTTATTACTAAATAATGAGACTATAATTAAAACAAAGTTCAGATCCTAGAAAAAATATTGGCTTGTAAAAGCATGAGTGTTGTCTGAGTTTAAAATAACCTCGGCAAAGCCGGGCGGTGGTGGCGCACACCTTTACTCCCAGCACTCGGGAGGCAGAGGCAGGCGGATCTCTGTGAGTTCGAGGCCAGCCTGGTCTCCCAAGCGAGTTCCAGGAAAGGCGCAAAGCTACACAGAGAAACCCTGTCTCGGGGAAAAAAAAATAATAACCTCGGCATCTACAACAAAAATTGTCAAAAGTAAGATGCAGCCCAGCATGTGGTAGGCACTGAATTCAACCCCCAGCACTGAGAAAGGGGAGGAAGAGGAAAAGGAAAAAATGGACAGAGGAAGAGGCTCAGAAAGGCGTCTCAGGGTGGGACAGGGATGGCTCTAACTTTACAAGAAATGGAGTACAAAAAACAAAACGAAGGAGTGACGAGTCTCCGTTTAGCTTAATGCTCCCAGAACGTGACAAGAAGCCAAATGCCCGTTTTCGAAAAACATTCAGTCAGTGATGGTGGTTTTCAGAACCTCAGTTTCTAAAGCAGAAAGAGATGTCACTAAGCAATGATCCCAGTTCACAAGAAGTCCACTGCGGGCAGACCTTCTAGTGTCCACAATTAACTAACACAGGCCACAGATGACCAGAATATTCTCTCCAGAAGAGCACAACAAAGTGACATAAATCAGGACCCAACCTCCCTTCTCTGTCCTGCTTGGGAGGGTAAAGCCTAAGTGTGGTTAAAAATGCGAGTTGTGAAGGAGTTTAGAGACTGCCCCAGCTTAGAGTGGTGACCTTCTCACCACTCTAGACAGTAAACCAACTGAGAAAACGGCCCCTCCAATGAAGTCGCCGATGGGGAGCCGCCGTGGGACTCACCTGGGTTTCCAGGGCTGGGGTTCGAGCTCCGGCACTCCGCAGGGAGGTAGCGATCTGCCCGCACGCAGCCTCCGCGCTCTCACACACTGAAGAGTCTAGGCGCCAGCGGCGGCAGCTCCTCCCTCAATGGCTTTCCCAGCCCCAGCCTCCCCAGCCCGCAGCATTTGCCCCGCCCTCCTCCGCGGCCCCCACTTCCGGGCGATGCGGAGCCCGGAAGCTGGGCCGCCTGGGGAAAACCGCCCAGGTCACGTGAAAGGGAGCACGCTCCCTGAGCTCCGTGCGCCCCCTGCTGCCCGCACGCAGCCTCGGCCGAGATGGGTTAGGCGCTTCGAGTCCCCCTTGGCTTCCAACCCTGGTGCCTAATGCAAACTCAACAAAAAGGGGAAAACGTACTTGAACAGTAAGAGCTTGCCAAAAACCTTCTATAGTTCGTCCTTGTCCAGCATAAAATATCGTAAACCTGGCAAACTGTGTTTACTTACTAAACTAACTCCAGAAGGGAAAAATCATAACCATGAACTTCCACTGACATCGTGGTTTACTGTGATGGCTGCTGCCTGCAAAAAAGTTTTCTCCAGGCTGGAGATAGCTCAGTACTTAAGAGCACTGACTTCCAGAGAACTAATGGCAGCTCACAACCAGTTGTTACTCCAGTTTGAGCGAGTAACAACTCTGATGCCCTCTTCTGGCCTTCTAGGGCACTGCCTACATCTGGTGCACAGACGTACAAGCAGGCAAAACACCCATATACACAGAAAAAATAAATCTACCCAAATGACAGATGACAGACTGCTGCTATAAACTGTCCTCTAACCCACATATATGCTGTGGTACGTGCTTACGCGCGCGCGCGCGCACGTACACACAGAGATTTTCTTTAAAAAAAAAAAATCACACAGGCCGGGCAGTGGTAGTGCACACCTTTAATCCCAGCACTTGGGAGGCAGAGGCAGGTGAATCTCTGAGTTCAAGGCCAGCCTGGTCTACAGAGTGAGTTCCGGGACAGGCTCCAAAAGCTACAGAGAAACCTTGTCTCGAAAAAAAAAATCATACAATGGGGTTGGAGGTATAGCTCAGTGGCTGGCAATTCCTTGAGTTGAATCCCCCTGCAGGTAAAAATGCTTACCACCAACCCTACTGACCTGAGCTCCATCCTTGGTGGAGAGAGAGAACTCCCCCAAGTTGTCCTCTGGTCTTCACACCTGAGCTATATATAGTACATACAGCACACCCACATATAAATACATACAATAGAATAAATTTTTGAATAAAAAGGGGCTAGAATAATGGCTCAGTGGTTAAGAGCACATACTGTTCTTGTAGAGGACCCAAATTCAGTTCCCAACATCCACAATGAGTAGTTCACAACTGCCTGTAACTACAGCTCCATGGGACCCAACACCCTTTTCTGAACTTGGAGGCCATCAACACCCAAATGTGCACATACCCAAGCACATACACACATAATTTTAAAATTAATTTTTTAAAGAAACTAAGGTGACTTTTAAGTGGTCTCCAAAATATCAAGAAATTGAGTTATAAGTGCAATATGATTGGTGTTAAACTCAAAGAAATTTACAAAAATATCACTATTCACATAGCTTATACCTTTGGCAACTTGGTACACATTTTTCCCAACACAACTGTCGTTGAACTATTAAAAATAAAACTCACTCAATGGTAGGAATCAGGAAACCGGCTTTAGAGAAGCAGGATAGCAAGTCAGCTACCCCTCTAGTTAATCTACATATTGGTTTTCTGTCACCTACCACCTCACTCTAAAATGTCATCTTTGCCTCCATCCTCTCTACTGCCCACGAATGCTCAAGAATATTAATGTTCTTTTCATGATTACTATATTGAACAATATTACCATATTGTCATAGGACAATGTCTTCCGTAGGTTTTAGGTTTGCTGGGAGTTCAGTAATTAAGTACCTCCAAATTGCTTCAAATGTGACATTAATATATTCTTAATGAAGTCTCCAGGGTAAGGAAACAACAGCTGGGGCCAGGATGACCCTGTGGTTAAAGTACTTCCCACAACAGCCTGTAACTCCAGCTCCAGGGGATCCAACACCCTATTCCAGCCTCCACTGGCACCTCCATGAAGTGGCACACATAGAGCAAACTCTTAACTTTAAAAAAGGCAACATCTGCATTCTCAAAATACCAGTGTTTTGTACTTGATAAGCTTAATGAATTTAAATAACAAAAAATACATGACAATTTCATTTCAGAGTAAAGTTAAAAAACAGGACTTTATGATATTCAGCTTAATCTTCATAGTGCCTCAAAGAATTTTAAAGGATTAGCAATGTTTGTGAGGTAAATTGTCTCAAGTCTTCAGCCATAGAAATACATAACTAGGGCTGGAGAGATGGCTCAGAGGTTAAGAGCACTGGCTATTCTTCCAGAGGTCCTGAGTTCAATTCCCAGCAACTACATGGTGGCTCACAACCATCAATAATCTGATGCCCTCTTCTGGCCTGCAGGTGTACACTCAGGCAGAACATTGTATACATAATAAACAAATCTTTAAAAAAATACATAACAAGCTGGGCGGTGGTGGCGCACATCTTTAATCCCAGCACTCGGGAGGCAGAGGCAGGCGGATCTCTGTGAGTTTGAGGCCAGCCTGGGCTACAGAGTGAGTTCCAGGACAGGTCCCAAAAATCAAAAAAAAAAAGAAATAAATACGTAACAGAGAAGTTAATTTAGTGACCTCCCAACTCTAGGTAATAATAAAATTCCAAGGAAAGTGTTAGAGGTACAACTGATGACATTTTCATGAAAGAGTTGAACCTACCTGGCTGAGTGTAATAGGAAAGCATGCAGGTTAGAATATTGTGGGGGCAAGAATCAATTAACTACTGCTTCATTTCTACTAGTGGTTATGGTAGTGTTACAATCACCCAGCAAAGGAGGGCAAGATGGGTCAGTAGGTGGTGCACTTGCTGCCAAATCTGGTGACCTGACTTTATTCCCCAGGACCTACAGTTAAATGAGAACCTACTCCCAAAAGTTGTCCTCTGACCCTCACATGTGCACTGTGGTGAATGTGGGCACAAACACAAACACAAAATTAAATAAATGGGGGTTGGGGATTTAGCTCAGTGGTAGAGCAAGGCCCTGGGTTCGATCCTCAGCTCAAAAAAAAATTAAATAAATGTAAAATGTTACATGCAGCTGACAACTATCATTTACTCAACAAAAGAGAAGAAACCATAGTGAACATTAATTACCTCATTATAAATGAGTGCTAGTTCTGAGGTTAAAAGGTTAGGATCTAACATGTTAAAACATCCCCTCCCCTCCCCGCCCCGCCCCCAGAGCTGAGGACCGAACCCAGGGCCTTGCGCTTGCTAGGCAAGCGCTCTACCACTGAGCTAAATCCCCAACCCCCTAAAACATCTTTTAAAAGTTTGTTTAATCACATTTCAGATTAATTTGTATTTGAATGGCTTAATACCAGTTTGAACATTTCTACAGATTTCATAAAATGTTCAAGTTTTTTGGTTTTGGGGGGCAGGGTCTCAACTATGTACCGCCTGACTAGCATGGAACTTGCAGTGATCCTCCTGCCTTCCCACCTCTTGAATGCTGGGGTTGAAGGTGTATGGCAACACATCCAGCTTAAGTTTTATCAAAAAGTATTAATATAGTTACAAATCTTACAATCTTTCAGTAAGCAGAATGTGAAATTCCTAGCAGATAAACTTAAGAGATTGCTAAAGGCAACTTTATTTTTCAAGACAGGGTCTCTGTGTGTGTAGCTTTGCACCTTTCCTGGAATTCACTCTGTAGCCCAGGCTGGCCTCAAACTCAGAGATAGCCACCTGCCTCTGCCTCCCGAGTGCTGCGATTAAAGGTGTGTGCCACCACCGCCCCGCTTAAAGGCAACTTCTACAACTCAGTTTTGTATCTGGGTTCTCTAAATCTAACTAATACAAATAATGCTACTTGACAAGAACTCCATGTTCTGCTTACTGGAACATTATAAATGTAACTGTAGACTATAGCTCTAACCAAAAGAATGGAGCACCTAATTCAATTAACGTTTCACTTAGCTGACATCTTACACAGCAAGTTCAGTGCCATATACTAAACTCAGGACAATCCCCAAACCTAAATGTTGTATAATAATTCTAGAATTACAGAAAGCCAACACGAGAGGCCAATGAGTCAAGTATCAAAATGTTATCACTTTAAACCCATGATTAACAGATACTCTTTATTGTTATGGCAACAAGAAAAAAGCCATTTTTAAGAGACAGCACAGCCTTTTTACTTAAATACAATGCTTAAATAAATGAAAAGTCATCACCCTTGGCTTCATTTACAAAGGAAGAAAACAACCTAAAATGAAGGTTTCAGAAGTACTTTATTTTTTCTTCAATATGCTATATTTTAGTGAATACATGATTCTTTGACTTGGAATCACTTCTAAGTTGATTTCAACACAATCACTTGATTATTGTAGCAGCTGCCATGACTACTGATCTCTCCATTCCTTTGGGGTGACTCTGCCAACAGGAGACAGGTTCCATTCTATGCCAATTTGTGTTGCTGTCTGTAAGAATTAAAAGACTGTCAGTTATACATATTTAAACCACAGTCCATTCTCAACTTGGAAATTATTTCTTTAAAATTACAAAGAATTCTGCTTCTTAGGTTAACAGTAAACAGAATGCTACCAGGGATACAGTGCTTTTCATAGAGGTAAAAACCAATTGCTGTCCTAATTCTACAAAGCAGTTTGTTTAACTCAACGTTCAGACTTAAGGGAAATGTTCTAAATCTGCACTGTCCAATACAGGAGTCAATGGCCGTACCTGGATGTCAAATACTTGGAATGTGGCTAGAAGAATGAGCAAATGAATTTTAAATTGTTCTTAATTCAAAATTATATTTTACATTTTCTTCCCCTCCAAATTTTTGCCTGTCAAGCACAACTACCTAAGAAAACTCATTTCATTTTAATATCTGACTTCAAGGCTGAGGTATAGATCATTAAAGGTGCTTAGATGCACGAGACCCTGGGTTCAATCCCCAGCACCAAAATTAATAATATCTTTAATTTCAGGCAAGGATTGGGCTATCCCTTTTGTTTTATGGAGCTAGGGTTCCATGTAGTTCAGGGTGGCCTCAGACTTGCTATGTAGCTGAAGATGACCCCGAACTCTTGCTCCTCCTGCACCTCTGGTGTTGGGGTTCTAGACGTGGACCACTTCACTCAGCAATTTGTATCGCTTACACCCAAAATACACTGCTCAAAATTTCCAAATAACCACTTTTAACCAGAAAATACATTGTTAAGCAACAGATGCAGAGCCCTGAAATATGGAAAACAAGTTACATTTCATCTATCAAGAAAATTATAATCAGGTTTTGGGTGGGGTTTTTTTGTTGTTGTTTTTTGTTTGCTTGTTTGTTTGTTTTGGAGACAAAGTCAACTATGTAGCCCAAGCTGGCCTCAAACTTGCTCTAGCTCTAGCTGCTTATTCTCCCAAGTGCTGGGATTGCAGGGAACTACAACCACACTGGCTTGTGCACCAGTTCAGACTACAGAATTTTAGAAGGAAATCTGATCACTGAAGTATATCCAGGAAGGTGACTCAAAATATGAAAATCCAGAAAATATAGATGTTTTAATCTTAACAAATTAAAGACACTATGGTAATGGTTTCTGGGTTTTGGTTTGGTTTGGTTTTTTAGTGCTGTGGAATTGAACCCAGGGCCCCGTCAATGTCAAGTATGTGCTTTACAACCTATGACAGAAATCTTTGACTAGCTGATGGCTGTCATATGGAAATATGATGGGTCAGAATTTCTGACCAGTCTAACCTCACAATTGCAATCCTCTTGTCTAAACCTCTCAAGGGCTGGGATTACAGGCATATACCACCATGCTTGGGCTCCACAAATAAGATCCTTCTAATAGCTACACAATATAGAAAAGGGCTGTCTTGTGATCCAACAAGCAATTTGTTACTGGAAGCATTAAGAATAGAAGATGGGGGCTAGAGAGATGACTCAGCAGTTAAGAGCACTGGCTGCTGGGCCAATTGATGGTGGCGCACGCCTTTAATCCCAGCACTCAGGAGGCAGAGCCAGGCGGGTCTCTGTGAGTTCGAGGCCAGCCTGGTCTACAGAGTGAGTTCCAGGACAGGCACCAAAACTACACAGAGAAACCCTGTCTCGAAAAACCAGAAAAAAAAAAGAGCACTGGCTGCTCTTCCAGAGGTCCTGAGTTCAATTCCCAGCAACCACATGGTGGCTCACAACCATCTGTAATGAGATCTGGTGCCCTCTTCTGGCCTGCAGGCATACATGCAGACAGAATATTGTATACATAATAAAAACAAATCTTAAAAAAAAAATAGAAGATGGGTGAATGCTGAATGCAAACGAAGACATAACCCACATTGGGTGGACAGTCTTTCAAATCCCTCCTTCACTAGAAATTTAACATTCCCAATACATAGACTAGATAAGAATAAAACAAATCTAAATGAAAAACCACTGACCTGAAAGTATAGCTCAATGACAAAGCACTTGCCTACCATGTACAAGACCCTGAGTTCAATCCCTAGCACTGCAAAAGAAGAAATAATCATTCCAGGAACTATCTGTCCTTAGGCAAGAGGCTTGCTGATCAGGGACATTTTTGTTTCATGGATCGGATCTCTTAGGCATAGTAATTAAAGTGTAACTTTGGCTCTCACACTACGTAGACCACACTGGTCTCGAACTTTCAGGAACTTTAGTGACCATCCAGACTGCCTCAGAGGTGCTAGAATTACAGGTATGCACCTCCATGCTGGGGAGATTCCTGTATTTTTAAATGAGCTCCCAGGAAACTGCGCTGCAGCTCAAAAGGAGAGCACTTACCTAGCATATGAAAGGCCTGGAGATTAAACCCCAGTGCCATGCCACAAAATAAAGTGCTTCAAGGAGTTTGAAAAGAAAAAAAAAGAAGAAATAATCAACTAGTAGTACTTACATATGTCCATGTAGAAACACAGAAGAGGAATCCACCTGCTAATATAGCATTTCCATATTTGTCATGGAAATCAGGTGTCCGTTTCTGGTGGCTCTGCCTTGCCACCACTTGCTGAATGCTTCGAACTTAAAAAAGAACACAGAAATATATGTGTCAATTATTAAAACAGAGAGAACACAACTACCAAGCAGGAAAAGTAGTGAATGCTACAACTATGCAATTCAAGTAAATGTTAACCACATTACACACAGGAACAAGTGGCCTGGAGGTGGTAGTGCACACCTTTGATCCCAATGCTTAGAAGGCAGAGGTAGGTGAATCTCTGTGAGTTTGAGACCAGCCTGGTCTACAGAAAGAGTTCCAGGACAGCCAGGGCTAGATAGGGAAACTCTGTCTCAAAAAAAAAAAAAAAAAGCAAGAAAGAAAAGAACAAGTAAGTACCTTCTCAAATGCTCTGAAAATGAAATGCCAGGCCCTGGGGCTCACATCTGTAATCTCTGCACTTGGGAAACTGACAGGAGAATTGCCACGAGTTCAAAGCCAAATTGAGCTACACAGTGAATTCCAGGCTAGACTGAGCTAGAGAAATGCTCTATCTCAAAAATATACACATGATAAACTGATGTGCAGACAGAAACAGGATTAAATAAATACAACAAAATGTTAACACATAATGGTGAATGTTCTTCATGCTAGTCTCAATTTTCTGGATTCCCAAAAGGTTTCAGAATAAAAAGTTGGAGGACAGGAATGATAGCACACACCTTTTAATCTAAGCTCTCCAAGGCAGAGGCAGGCAGCTCTCTGTGAGTTCAAGTACAGCCTGATCTATATAGTAAGTTCCAAGCCAGCTAGAGCTATACAGTGATACCCTGTCTCAAAAAATGGTTGGAGGAAAAGAAAAATTGGAAATGTATGTCAGTAATGGTTTATTGGATACAACTCATTAATTTGAATATCTGACTTCAATTTTCACTAAAATTTACTCAACATTGCTCAATAATATAAAGTATACAAGGGAAAATAAACTCAAAATTATCACATTAATACACATCAAATGTTTATCACCTTAAAATTACAACAATCTCTAAACTATGGTAAGCTAAATTTTAAAACAATTAGAAATGAATAAGGCTCGATTATATAATAAGAGTATATATACAGGCAAGCATATTTGTAATCCCAGCACTTGGAAGATGGAGGTGAGATCAGGAGTCAGCCTAGAATGCATGAGACCCTGTCTCAAAAAAATAGTATAGGGGGCTAGAGAGATGGCTCGGTGGGTAAGAGTAGGCTGCTCTCCTAGAGGACCTGAGTTCAATTCCCGACACCCACATGGCAGCTCACACCTGTCTGTAACTCCAGTTCACACAGACATACATGCAGGCAAAACACTAATACACATCAAATAAAAATATTTTTTAAATGGAATATATAAAAATGTATAAGATAGAGACTTTATCATTAGGTAATTTCTAGCCTAGAAGTGAATATTATATCTAAAGACAAAAATCACTGTAGTACAAGAAAGTAGAATTAACTAAGTACTTTGAATGGCAGGGAGCATTTGTTTATATAGATGTAGAAAAGTAGAATTAAAATTGACAGAGATAGACAGATCTACTGTACCAGAAAGCCAATCGAGTTTTGATGAAGAACGAGGTATATAGGCAGGTTAATAATGAATAAAACTAGAAAGAAGTGGTAAATACCAAGAAAAGCTATTAGTTTTGGTTTTGTCTTTCCTCTCCAACCTAGGTATCATGTCCTTATTGTTTTAAGGGTCTTTAAAGGTGCTTACAGGTACAGTGGAAAGAGTGCAATGTTGATTTGAGACTCGTCGGTTCACACCTGTACTCTCAGCCCTTGGAAAGCTAAGGGAGAAAAATTGCACTCAATTTTAATGCCAGCCTGGACTAGAGTGAGACCATTTCAAAAATAAAAACAAAATAAAAAGGCTGTCTGCTCACTCACACTTAAAAACGTAACAGTTTCAGGCTGGGGTGAGAGCTCAGTGGCAGAGCTTTGGGTTCAAACCCCATCACCTCCCAAAAATAAGATAAAAATAATGGTCTCTACGTGGTATAATCATAACTACTTAACCATCATATAGTTCTTTAGCTCTTTTACTTAGCTTTCATTTTCACCTTTAACCAGCCACACCTAGAGAAATGGAGTTCAGTTGGTGTAGTGCATGCCGAGCATTCCCTAGACCTCATCCCTAATGCTGCAGAAGCACGCGCGTGCGCACACACACACACACACACACACACTTAAGTCTATAAAGGTACTAAGTACTTGTAATCTCAGCACTTGGGAAGTGGAGGCAAGAGGATTACAAGTTGAGGATCATCCTTGGCTACATATTAAGTTGGAGGTCAACCTAGTCTACACGAGACCATCAGATAACAGCCACATCCAGAATAAGCAAATTCATAAATATTTCATAATGCATTCTGCCCCTAGAACACTTAAAGGTGAGTATAGGAATTCAACACTGAGAAACAAAACACACAAACTTTTAAGATAACCTTTTCCTGCAGTATAAAAATCCCTAAGTCACTTAAAGATCAAATAAATTGAGATTACCAAACTGTTGTTTCAACACTGATTTACCAAGTGGATTTCCTTAAGTCTCTGCTCTATTTAAAAAAAAAAAAAAAAAGGGGGGGGGGCGTGTTTACTGACCAGAGACTGGTTAAAGATCTTATGAAATATGTGTTATTTACTAATCTCTGTTTTTCAAAAACAAGAAAACAAGCTCATAAAGTTAAATGATTTGCCCAAAGTGAAAGAAATAATAAATACATTTGTGGCATCACATCAGTTGGGTTTCTATTTTTTTTCAATTATTCCTAAAGTACTTCAATGTTTAGAACATAATTTGTCATACTCCTAATATTGCTGTAAAATAAAAACATGGTTACAGGAGCAAGCTAAAGATAGTTGTGTAAAGTCACCTCTATTCACATTACTGAAGGTCACCTTCAAAGAAAAGCAATTATGAAAATGATTTTTTTTCTCTCCAACCCAATGTATTCTCCATATACAATGCCAGTCTCAATTTTCCACGTACTTGCCTAACTTTCAAACAGGAAAAAATGACCACGATTGTTTTCACAATAGTTACTAGTCCGTTAATAACCTACAGATGGCTAAAGCTGCCAGGTTACCACTTAGGGTTTCCCCTTGCTATGAATCCAGGTGAGGTAGATTTAGTGTCCTACCACCGTTACAGTAGAAGATCAGTTCCTCTATTTGGTTTAATAAATAAATACAGTCCCAAAGCTAAAAATTAGAACATCACTTAAGGAGAACCAGGTGTCCGCCAAGCGTTCTTCCTGGAAATCACAGGTCCCTGAAGAATGGGAATGCAGAACTAGGCTAGGAACACAACGACGGGATGATAAAGCCACTGTCCCGGCTCCCGCTGTCACTGCTATCTTCCCAGTGACTTGAGACCACGCTGAGGACCGTGCACCTAGAATTAAAAGTGCAGGATACTGGAAGAGGAAAAGGGCACGAAAGCACGAGGACAGACAGATCCGCGGCAGCTGTAAAGGACTTGCCCACGTTATCTGCTCACCTTGGAGACGGCTTACTGCGTTTTTGACAAAGGGCAACATCGCGGAGAAGAAGATGGAAATGCGGTGACCACAGCACTGCCTGAGTGCAAATCCGCCCCAGCTACCCTTGCAAAGAGCCCTGAAAAACAAAATGGCTTTCAGTAGGGATTCCGAACGGTATTTGGGGAGAGCTCGCGAGATTTGGGAGTTGACCTATAGAAATTGTGATCCTGTTTCCTGCGAGGGAAAAGAAAGGCCTTTGGGAAATGTAGTTTCAAGCTTCATAAGGGCCATAGACTAGTAGTATTCACCGAACACTGAGATAAATCTTTGAAGGAAGGTTTAGGACTCTACAAAAGAGAGCTGAGAGACACTGACCTTACATAAGGCACCAGCTTCAAGATTGTGCAAAAATTCCAGAGGTTTGGGTCTGGTGTCTCACTTCAAACTATTGTCACTTCAAAATTTTCATTTTCTGTTTCCTATTACCTATACTAATTGGCTTAACTTTTAATCATTTTTTTTTGTAATTTTTTGGGAGGGGTGGTTGAGACAGGGTCTCTCTATGTAGTCCTGGCTGTCCTGGAACTCTCTATGTAGACCAGGCTGGCCTCCAACGCACAGAGATCCTCCTGCCTCTGCCTCCCAAATGCTGGAATTAAAGGTGTGCACCACCATGCTCGTTTTAATTTTTAATCTTGAAATAACTACAAATTTAGAAAAAGCCTGCAAAATTTCTTTGTTTTATTTTGTTTTGTTTTTGTAAAAAAAAAAAAAAAAGAAGAAGAAGAATTTTAAAGGCTAGATATGGTGGTGTATCCCTTTAATCCCAGCACTCTGGAAGCAGAAGCAGGCAGATCTCTGCGAGCTTAAGGCCAGCCTGGTCTACATAGTGAGTTCCATACACCTAGGGGTCATATAAAGAGACATTCTTTTTTTTTTTTTTCCTTTTTTTTTCTTTTTTCCTTTCTTTTTTTTTTTTTGAGACAGGGTTTCACTGTATAGCTTTGCACCTTTCCTGGATCTCGCGCTGTAGCCCAGGCTGGCCTCGAACTCACAGAGATCCACCTGCCTCTGCCTCCCGACTGCTGGGATTAAAGGCATGTGCCACCACCACCTGGCAAGAGACATTCTTAAAGCCAGGTATAGTGGCATGATCTATAATCCCAGCACTCGGGATGGTGCAATAGAACAATTCCAAATTCAACTCCAGTGGATCCAACACCTTTTTCTGGACTTCAAGGGAATCTGCATAATTAAAGTTTTAAAATGCTTTTAAAACAGAGGTAGTAGCCCAGCGGTGGTGGCACATGCCTTTAATCCCAGCACTCGGAAGACAGAGGCAGGCGGATCTCTGTGAGTTCGAGGCCAGCCTGGGCTACAGGATGAGTTCCAGGAAAGGCGCCAAAGCTACACAGAGAAACCCTGTCTCCAAAAACAAAAACAAAAACAAAACAAAAAACAGAGATAGTATACAATTTATTGTAATCAACACTTGGTACACAGAAGAGAGGATGACCTACAAGACCAAGGGTAGCTTGGGCTACATAGTGAGTTCTAAACCAACCAAGGCTAGATAGAAAGACGGTGTCTCAAAAAAGACAAGGAAAATAAAAATAAAAAAGGAAAAATAACTAACTTGCTAGCCAGATGCATATCTATACTCCCTCCTCAGAAGGTGAATGCAAGAAGAACAGAAGTCCAAGGCCATCCTCCACCACAAAGCCTTCAATGCATGAGATCCTGTCACCAAATAGGAAAATAAAGTCATAAGATAAAATAAAATATTGAATGAATCTGAAACTTTGAGGTGAATATTTCCAGTATAATTGATTTAATCTTTCTCCATTTGGGGTACCTTCATAATAAAATATTAAAGGGACAGGATAGTGTATTATGTCTTTTTCGTGTATTTACATATGTGATATATTTTTTCCCCCGGAGCTGAGCCCCATATGTGATATATATATATATATATATATATATATATATATATATATATATATATATGTTGTATGACCACAATATAGTTACCAAATTGAGAAAAGCTCTGATATAATACAGCCTATATTCCAATTTCACCAGGTTTTTCCAAGATCTTTATCCAGAATTCAGTCTAAACCCCAACATTGAATTTAGTTACCATGTGTCTTTAGACTCCTTTAAAAATCTATTGTTTTTCAGCCTTTCTTTGTCTTTTCTGGCATTAATTTCTTTTTATCCATAGACATAAGCTTGTTGTCTCAGTTTTACAAATGAAGAGAGTAAGGTGCCGAATTCTTAAGTGATCTTGCTCAAGCTTGGATCAAGATTAATGTGAAGCAATTATAGTGTTAGAGCTAGCAGTGATGATGCTTATGACGCTATGTGTCTGTGCTCTGATTTTTGAAAAATATAGACTGTTGATATATCAACTTGCCTCTTTGTTTTTGAGTGATTCCATTCAGTTTATGTACATCTGGAAAGAATACTATGGGGCCGGCGGGCAGTGGCGCACGCTTTTAATCCCAGCACTCGGGAGGCAGAGCCAGGTGGATCTCTGAGTTGGAAGCCAGCCTGGTCTATAGAGGTAGTTCCATAGACAGCCAGGACTGTTACACAGAGAAACTCTGTCTCAAAATAAATTGAATAAATAAATAAATAAATAAATAAATAAATAAATAAATAAATATGTTTAAAAAAGAAAGTATGCAGCTTTAGCATGTCCCATTATTGATAGTATGAACTTTAATCATTTAATCAAAGCACTATGCTCCAGATTTCTACACTTTAAAATCACTACACTCTCTTTGTAATTAAAAAGTATCTTGTGAGGAAAGGAGGGTTGTATGCAAAAAAAAAAAAAAAAGAGTAACATAAAGAATGCATTGTGACTCTCCTGTTCTGAATCAAGCTTCCATCCACTGTGTTTTATTATTATAGCCATTGGTGATTCTGTACCATATTCTGTCCAAATGGTCATATACCTGAAGCAATCTAAGTCAACATATAACAAAGACACTCAAAAACCCATGCTTATTTTGGTATGTTTGTTTATTTATGTGTTTATTTCATTGTTTGAGACAAGATCTCATCCTGTAGCCCATGCTGACTTGAAATTTACTATGTAGCCAAGGCTGGTCTCAAGGCCTGCTTCAGCTTCCCAAGAGCTGGGATTATAGATGTGAGCTGCCACACTTTTAATTTAACCATTTTAAAATTTTGAGATAAGCTCTAAGTTGCCCACATTGCTGTTAACTCACTCTGTAGTTCAGGCAGACATTGAACTTAAAATCCTCCTGCTTCAGCTTCCCAAGTAGCTGGAATTAAGCTGCCCTATAAGGCCCAGCTTAATATTTTCTTATCCTATTTTCACATGTTTTTCTCTTCTTTGAGACTGGGACTCACCGTGTAACCCAAGTGGGCCTCAAACTTGTGATTCTCCGGCTTTCAGCCTGCCAAGTGCTGGGATTCCTTGCATGGGCTACCACATGTGACTGTTGCATTCTCTGTCTCTGTCTCTTCTCTCTGTTTTCTTGAGACAGGGTCTCTTGTAGCTCAGGGTGGAACTCCCTATGTAGCCCAGGCTAAGACTGAACCCCTGCTCCTCCTGCCTCTGTCTCTTGAGTGCTTGGATTACAGGTCACCATGGTCATCTTCTTTCCTGTCTCTTTACGTTGAGACCAGTTACTTTCCTCTCAACACCTATCTCCTTAACGCTCCAAATAGTGGAATAATTCTGTGGGGATTTTGCTTTCCAATAGGACCTGAAAGAGTAATCACATAATATGTTCCGCACACTCAAAATAAATGCAACTTGGGCTTGGGATGCAGCCCTGTGGTAAAATGCTTGCCCAGCTCGAGTGGGGTCCTGTACTCAATCCCCTGCACTGCAAAATAAATAAATCCAACTTATAAATAGATTGATTTTATTTTACTATCATTTGTGATTTTTCTTCTTGAGGGCATTATTATTGTCTAGTGAATCACTTCAGTTTTTTTTGTTTGTTTGTTTTTGTTTTTGTTTTTTTTTTGGTTTTTCGAGACAGGGTTTCTCTGTGTAGTTTTGGTGCCTGTCCTGGATCTCGCTCTGTAGACCAGCCTGGCCTCGAACTCACAGAGATCCGCCTGCCTCTGCCTCCCGAGTGCTGGGATTAAAGGTGAGGGCCATCACCGCCTGGCTTCACTTCAGTTTTATAATGCTCTATAATACAGTAAACAGAACTGGACCAAAAAATGGACTCTTCCTCAGCTGTAAAGCATTATCTTTAATTTTAGACGAGTATTAGATGTTTGATGAAAACTGGCTGAGATCACTGAAGATCCTTAAAAAAGAGGGAAATGCTTCTTCACAATCTTACTTTTGCTCCCACCAATAAAACAAACTAAATAGTAAAAAGGCATGGGCTGTCTGTAAAGCCCTTTTGGTCCTCTAAGTTTTTAGTGAAGAGTTTTAAAATATCATCAATAAATTTAAAAAACTTCTTTAAGGTCCATGACAATTGTCTTTGTGTAGTTCCAAACTTAGTATATATGCTGCCAAAAAGGCCAAAAAAATCCACTTTTTAAATTTTTATTTGTGTGTGTGTGTAGGCACACGCATACTTATGGTGCATATGTGGAGGTCAGAGGACAATGTGCAAGAGTTGGTTCCCTTTCTACCTTGTGGACCGAAGGGATTGAACTCAGATTGGGTTTGGCAGCAAGTGTCTTTACCAGCTGTGCTGAGCCATCTCACCAGTCCACACTTTTGATAGGTCTAGGTTTGTAGCCCAGGCTGGCCTCAAACTTGTAGCAATCTAGCCTTAGCCTCCCAGTGCCTAGATTACAGTTTTTACTTTTTTCTTTCATTTTGATTTTAAATACTTTGGGGTCTCAACTCCTATCACTCCTGTGAGTGAGTACTAATAGGTTTTCTGTTCCCCAATAATAGGTTTCTCGGCCAACTTAGTAAGCCAGATCAAGCCGAATTGAAAACGTAGAACCGATTTATTTTAGCAAAGCAACTCTTGGGTGAGCTCTCTAGTCCCAGAGATGAGGTGGGAGAAGCAGGGCAATTATATAGCCTGTAGGTGATTCAGTCACAAGCTGGGTTTGTGCCCAAGTATGGTCAAAAGCTGGAATGCTTAGGTGGGGACTTGGGCTGCTGGTGGCAACTGGGAGGAACTTGCAATAGTTGCAACAGGTTTCCATATCTAGCCCTGCTGGCTATCCTGGAACTCACTCTGTAGGCCAGGTTGGCCTCGAACTCACAGAGATCCGCCTGCCTCTGCCTCCTGAGTGCTGGGATTAAAGGCGTGCACCACCATGCTTGGCTAGAATATTTTTAAATTTTTTATTCTTTTAAATCATATATGTTTGTGTCTGTTTCAGTATGTACACTGAGAACAGATGTTTGAGGAGGCCATGAAATCCTGAGCCCAAGAGCCGGAGTTGCAGGCAATTGTGCTCAACATGGGTAATGGGAACAGAACTCGAGCCATCTGCAAGAACAGTATGCCCCGAAAAAACAAAGAAAGCCCAGGGGTGGTGGCACACGCCTTTCATCCCAGGAGGCAGAGACAGACAGATCTATGAATTCAGAGGGCAGCCTGGTCTACAAATCGAGATCCAGAACAGCCAGGGCTGTTATACAGAGAAACCCTGTCTCAAAAAAAAAAAAAAAAAACCAAAAAACAAACAAACAAACAAAAAAATTACTGTGTGTATATGAATGTTTTGGCTGCATGGATGTATGTGTACCAGGTCCCTGTGGACATCAGAATAAGGCATCAGATCCCCTGGAACTGGAATTTTGGTCGGTTGTTAGCTGCTATGTGGATGCTGGGAGCATCCTCTGCAAGAAGAGTTAAATATTCTTAACTGTTGAGACATTTCTCCAACCCCTTTTCCAGAATATTATACTAAATAGGTAGGTTTTTTTAAAAATCGCTTTTTTGATGTAAGATCTCTTGTAGCCCAGGCTAGACTGGAACTCTGAAGGTTTAATTTCTTGAACTCCTAATCCTCCTGCCTCCATTTCCACCTCCCAAATGCTGAGATTTTGGTTGTGAGAAACGACGAGGGCTCTTTTTTTGAGACAATCTTACACTGCTCAGGCTGGCCTGGAACCCTGGCAATGTAGCCAAAGATGACATTGAACTCTTGGTGCTCTTGCCTTCACATTCCAAAACAAATGGTTGGATTAGAGGCTTGCGTTACTGAGACCAGTTTGAATTTCAAACAATTCTTAACGAACGCTTTCTGGAAGATGATTCCATTTTTAAACGTACAAACCATTTTGTGCAACGCCTCCCCTCCTCCCTCCCCCCACAAAAGCGCAGCCTTTCACAGCTGCGCATGCGTGTTGGTATTCGCTAACCGCGACGTCTTTACGCACCACGAAAGGGGCGGTGCAGCCTTTTTAGCGGACCAATAAGAAACCTCCAGATTATCCTTTCCCTATTGGCTCCCTGGAACCAATCGGAAGCGAACTGATTTTTAGCGGGCGTCTGCGGTGCGTGATGTAATGTGAGGGGTCGCCCTGCAGGGCCGAGCCGGGCCAATGGGGAGCGGCAAGGCTTCGATTCGCCCGTTCTCACGCCCCACCCTCGAACCTTGCTGGAGGAAAGTTTCACCCGGCCGCCGAGGGAGACGAGCGAACATGGCCTCGCCGAGGTGGCTGTGGTGTGTGTGTGCGGCTGCGGCGGTGGCACTGCTGCTCGTTTCCAGAGTTCCCTCGGCCTCTGCCCAAAGAAAGAAGGAGGTGAGGCGGCTCCTGCCCTCTGCAGGGACTTTCTCGGCTTGGGGCTAGAGAGGGTCAGCTCACTCCTTCCCCGGGATCTGTGCTGGGCGTGACTTGGATTCCGCCTTTGGGAGGAAGTTGGCTTCACAAAAGCGGGAGCTGTAACTTCTTGTGTTGTGGGGTTTCGAATCCAAAAGCAGGCTGCAGTTGGTGACTAACTGGCTTGCAGCAGCTGGGGAATGTGCAGGTACAAGTTGTGACACTTCTGGAGTTCGGGCCGATTTGGGTGTCAGGCTGAGGAGGCCTATTTGCTACCCAGACGGTATAATGAAAGCTTCTGTTGTCGACCGTGTAGCTCCCTCGGACGTGTGTAAGAGCTGTCTTGTCTTGTCAGCCCAGGAGTGGGAGAAGTAGATGTGAGATGATGCCAGTTCCGTGCCGTTTATCAGCGTGCTCCTCTGTGTTCTGTGTGCTTGACGGACATGAATGACCAAGCTAACACACCCCACGCCACCACTTTGTGGAGCAGACAGACTTTGAGATGTGGGAAGCATATAATATTCTTTTCTTTTTATTTTTTGTTCTGTTTCCTTTGAAGCATTCTCCCTCCCACTGTAGCCCATGCTGGACTCGAACTCATGAAAATCCTGCATTTGCCTTCCAGGTGTTGGGATTACAGATGTGAGCCGAGACACCCAGCTATTTTTCTTTTAGCTTTATATTTAGCAGTCCGAACAGATGGATCTTAGCACTGTGTTTTTGAACGTTTGTGACTTAGAACCATATACTTTTAGAGCTTTAAAAGATTACTAACAATTAGTAACAATTGTTTATACCCTCTAATTTTATAGGTATGGAAAACCAACCCAAGTTTTACACAGTTAACTACTATAGTTGAAGTACACTAAAGCCCTTCATTCCGATGCTATTTCCTATGCAGTCTGCATTTTTCTTTAGTACACAAAAGTATATGTACATTTTTGAAATGCCCGATAAACATGACAGCTGTTAAATCAGTAAATAAACTAATTTCTGTATCTATCTGAGTATTTGAATTATTTCATAAGGCTAAAAACTAAGCTAAGCCTGGCATGGTGGCCTTGCCTGTGTTCAAAACATCATAGTGAAAGAGGAACAGGAATTCAGGGTCATCCAAGTGAGTTGGAGACTAATCTGAGATACATGAGACCCCATTTGAAAAAACAAAAACAAAAAACTAGCAAATGAAAACATTGAATTAGGGAAGAAAAAGGAAGAAAGCAAAAAATGCAGTTATCAAAGATATGATCTAGTGAGCAGCCTTTATGCTAGGCCAAGAAATTGATAGGGCTTTTTTATGTTTTTGAGTGTTTGCTTCATGGATGCATGCTCACCACCTCCATGGAGGCCCAAAGAGGGTGTGGAATCCCCTGGAACTATAGTTGAAGACAGTTGTGACCTGACATGTGGGAGCTAGGAACCAATCCTTGGTGCTGTGCAAAAGCATCAAGAGCTCTTAACATGACTTTATCTCTCTAGCCCCTGGTGTGACTTTTTTGGAGAATCCCAATCCATTCTTTTTTGTTGGGCAGCAGTGGGGGGGGTGTGGTGTGGTATTCAAGACAGTGTTTCTTTGTGTAGTCCTGGCTGTCCTGGAATTCCATAGACCAGGCTGACCTCAACTCAGAGATCCACCTGCCTTTGCCTCCCATGTGCTGGGATTAAAGGTGTGCGACACCACCGCCCAGCCCAGGCCATTCTTTGTAGAAAACAATATGCAAAGCAATACATAATTTTGTATCCTCAAAGTCCTGTTTTTAAGCTGTATTTGTAAGTGTATGTATATGTATGGGGCAAACTGTGTTAGAACATGACAGTCTCTTAACAGCTGCTGTCTCTGGGCATTTAGTGGTGTTGGTAAGGGAAATGCTTTCACATTTTGCCCTACATATTGGTATTGTTTGAATGTCCACAGTAATGACTTAACTCTTTCTCTTGAAACAAGTTTTTGGTACATATTCCAAGCTGGCCTTGAATTCCTCTGGGGTGCCAGAATCACAAAGTAAGGTTTTACTGTGTAGCCTAGACTGGCCTTGAGCCTTAGGTCCTCCTGCCTCCGACTCCCCAGTGCTAGAATTAGAGGTGTCTGCCACTATCCCTGGTGACTTAGTCTTTTTAAAGATTTACTTTTATTTTTAATTTTAAAAAATTAGGTATATGAATGTTTACCTGGTTCCTTTGGAGGTGAGAAGAGAGCATCAGATCCCCTGGAACTGGAGTTACAAATGGTCTTGAGCCACTATGTGGGTGCTAGGAACATAACCTGGTCCTCTACAAAAACAGCAAGTGCTCTGAACTGGCTAAACCATCTCTTTTTTTTTTTATTTATTTTATGTGCACTGATGTAAAGACGTCAGATCCCCTGGAACTGGAGTTACAGTCAGTTGTGAGCTGCCATATGGGTGCTGGGAATTGAACCCGGGTCCTCTG
>CABHPP010122926.1:0-42904 GCA_902168425.1 Peromyscus attwateri
GTGTGTGTGTGTGTGTGTGTGTGTGTCCTTTGGCACTGACACTTTAGGCTCTTGGTCTTTGCTTGTTCATCTCACAGTGTTTCCCTAGGTATTTGTGTGGTGTGACCATCTACTCTGAAAATGTTTGAGTCTGAAGTATTCTCCACAGGCTCCAGGTGTGAACACTCAGTTCCCAGCTTGTGGCCTTGTTTTGAAGACTGTGGACCTTTGGGAGGTAGGACCTGGCTGGGGGAAGTAGAACACTGGGGGCAGCCTTGGATGGTTGTACCTGCCCTGGTCTGTTCCCATGGTTTCTGCTTCCTGTCTGCTGCCATGGCAACAGCTGCTTTTGCAAACTTCCTGCTATGAACTGAGCTGTTCTGATGTGCTCCTCCGGATTCCCTTTTTGATGGGCTGAGATGTCCCTGAAGATATGACCCAAATAACTGTAGCCTCCCTTCAGTAGGTGTTAGGCATTCTGTCACAGGGTGCCACAGTGACGAATGCACACTTTATTCAGGTGTCTCTCCTCAGATGGCGCCTTCCACATCACTCTTCTTACCCGACTGTACTAATTATAGCACAGTTGTCTGTTTCCACTAGAAAACAGAGACTTTTCCTTATTGAATTCTTTATGCTTAGCGTCTAGAACGGCAACTGAAGTTGGTGCTGATGAAAGACAAGATACTGCATAGCCGGTATTTTGGAGGTGTGGGATAGTGGGTGAACTCTAACAGGTGAGTAGAGTGTGGGAGGTGTTTTCACTCAGGAGGCCTAGTGGACTGGCAAATCATAGACTTACCTGTGTCCACAATGGTTAGTCTAGAATATCTTCCAGGTTCCCACGAACCTGGTGGATAGGAGCATCTGGTTTACTCTGCCAATATTCTGTTTTCCTGGAGGCATGTTAGCAACTGCTGTTTTTGCCCTCTGGGTTTTAGAGTATGGGTTCTATTCTTTGATTCTGTAAGAATTCTGCTTGATACCTGTGAGCAAAGACAGCTTATGTGAATCAGTTCAGAGTTTAATGTTTGCAACTACTAACATTAGACCTAAGCAAGTGTCAGTCTATAGAAAGGCATTTTCTTGCCCTTTTAGTTTTGTGCCTCCAAGATTACAGAAGTAAGAAAAGGCATTTTATATGTGCATGTGGGGAGCTTTTAAGATTATGGGAAGTATGAGTCTATATTATTATCCATGTGTTATTACCGACAGCCCTAGACTCTGTTCATCTGGTGAGTAGATATTCAGTGAGTCTTACCATTTGTGGGGCCTTTTTCTTCCTTACAGAGGATATTTGACAGAGACATTTATCAGGTGAAAACTGTGCTGTTCTCTAGAGAATCAGAAATAAACAAGTCTCGGCCTCTGGAAGAACTTAAAGTCCAGGAGAAGGAATGCTGCAGTAAACAGATTGGTGCAGAGCAGTGCAGGAATGCTTTGGGCATGTCAAGGAGAACAGAGTGTGTGGAAGAACTGGAATTCCAAGAGCAGAGTAGTAGGGGAGCAGTGCTCCAGAATGGAGCTGCAGGTTTGGGGAGGAAGACAGATGAGATGGGAATGAGGAGGTAGGACAGGAGCAGATTAGGTGAGGGCCTTAGACCTGCGTCTTGAAGGCAATAAGGAGGCTCTTAGGTCGTTTAGTCAAAGAAGAGTACAGTGTATTTGTATCCTACTGGGACCCTGGGCATGGCAATGGAGTATGTGCTGGATGAAGGGGGACTTCAGAGAGCACATAATGTGGAGCCTTGTGTTCTTAGACACAAATTTACCCTTAGGGAAGAGAGTCCTACTCTGAGCAGAGGCTCTAGATGGACTTTCTCAGGCTCCACAGAGGACTGGGCACAGTAGACATATTCCTACATATCCAATTCTCCCAGTAGTTTATTACATAATTCAGGTAGTCACATTCACATTAAATAACACATACAATCTTGGAAAACATCCTGGCCACTCTCACTGCGCTAGTACCTATTGTGAAATAAATAGCCTTGGAGAGATGGATGTTTGGGGAAATGGAGAAAAGTTAAATATACTCCAAATGAGTGTTTCTCTGGGTGGCTCTATAATCATTAATCTTCTTCCTTTACATAGTGTTCCATTGACTTATACTGTGATGTATAAGGATTTTACTTATATTAAATATAATTTCAGAAAACTTGACACCATGTGGCAGATGCATATAGATTTTATTTTTGGTGGGTTATTTACCCCTTCAATTTTGATAGCCACTATTAGGAAAAAATTGTCTAAGATTGTTAATCAATTTCTAATAATTCTTCTAGAAAGTGAACAACAAGGAAATAATGCCTAATAAGCTTGTTTAATACTAAATTTTAATTGAAGCATGCACTTAATTTAGGTTTGAGTTGATATCTTCAAGTGTACCTTATATAATATTTATGTAGGTAGCTGTGGGAACATATAAAAAGATGACATATAACTGGGTTTCGAATATTTATTTGTATACATTTATCTATATTTCTTTGAGAACGATGCACTTTTCACTATATTAAAAATGTAACAAATTTACATATTATGTTTGGAGTTATGTTTGTTTGGAACTGTGATGACTAACTTTAACTAGAATCATTGAGGAATTGTCTGTCTACATTGGGTTGGCTTGTGTGCATGTTTGTGGAGGGCTGGCCAGATTAATTGATATCGGGAGGCCCAGCCCACTGTGGGCAGCACCATTCTCCAGGCACACAGCCCACTGTGGGCAGCACCATTCTCCAGGCACAGACTCCTGAGATGTATAGATTGGAGGAAGTGAGATGAGCACAGCGAGTGAGCGTGCACACATTCTTTTCTCCCTGCCCTTGACTGTGATGTGACCAGCTGTTTAACATTCTTGTCACCTTGACTTTAGCACAGTAATTGACTATATTGTGTAATTGTGACCTAGAATAAAACCTTTCTTTCCTACCTTGCTTTTTCTCAAGATTTTTTATAACAGCAACAGAAAAGAAACTAGAACAGGAATAAACTTATTTTATGGTCATATAAGTAGCATATTTAAACACAGTGAGACACAAACATTCAACTTGCAGAAATACCATTTTATTAAAAATCATGAGTAATAAATAATTTGATTTTATCCCTCTTGTGCTGGGGATTAAATCCTATATCTTGTTCCTACCACTCAAGTGCTCTACCACTAAATTAAATCCTCAGCCAATAATTTGATTATTTTCAAAAGCAGATTGGACTAATTGGGAATTGAAGTAATTTGAGAGCTCAATAGATGTGCTCTTACGGCAACTGTGCCATAGGTAAACACACTATTTCTTCATGAGGCCTAGTCAGTTGATTCAAGTGGAGGTGATAATACTGCAGTGGAGTTTTATTCTAACAAGGTTAGCACCATCACTGGCTCCAACATAGCTTGCTGCTTTGTACAGCACATGTTGACACACAGGTGACAGACGCTGTATGTGTCTCTTTCTCAGTTTTAGTTCTTATGTGTAAATGGGATGAAGGATTGAGGCACTGAGGAATGAAGTTGTTATTTCAGGGTCATACAGGTAGTAATGACTAGGATTTAGACCCAGGAGAGAATGGCTTTGAAACTCAGGACACATAGTTGGTCTGTTCTCCCTTCCTCTTGCTTTCTAAGTTCTCCATGACATTGCTGTGGATAAACTGCAAAAGAGGACAGTGTAGATCCAGAGGAATACCTGTAGTAGCTATGAAAATTCTGCTTGTGTCTTGGGCTGTGTGGTGGTTTAAATAGGAATGGCCTCCGTAGGCTCCCATATATATGAACGTTTGGTCATCAGGGAATGGCACTACTTGGGAGGAATTAGGAGGTGTGGCCTTGTTGGAGGAAGAATGTTACTAGAGATGGGCTTTGGGGTTTCAAAAGTCCAAGCCAGTTCCAGAGTTTCTCTTCTGCTCTCTGTGGATCCAGATGTAGAACTCTTAGCTACTTCTTCAACACCGTGCCTGCCTATGTGCTGCCATGTTCCCACCATGAAAAGAATAGACTAAAGTTCTGAACCTATAAGCCAGCCCTAATTAAATGCTTTCTTTTATAAGAGTTGCTGTGGTCATGGTGTCTCTTCACAGCAGTAGAACACTGACCAAGACAGGCTATTAATGAATAGATGAGATTGTGTAGGTATCTTAGCCTGTAGTATAGCATGACCTGGGCGGAGGCAAAATTTTCTAAGCTGTTTTCCCTTTAAGTTCTGATTTGAGTTTTCTCCAGTATCCTTGAGACAATATTTGTTTGCCCTGCTACTAAAGAAATGGACGTCTGTAGGGTCATGTCAGGGCAACATAAAAGACCTGCTGGGGTGAAGGGCTGATGTAAATGGGTATAAGCTACCAACTATGGAGGGCAGGTGTTTGCACATGGCACCCCACAGACTGTCTTCTCCCAGTGCGGTTTCTATGGCTTTACAGTTAGCCCTGCCGTAGGGGACATCTTGTATCAGACAGCAGGCTCACTGGTCAGGAGGTACCTGGGACTCATCCTGCATCTTTCTCAAGTTCGCTCAGAGGGATGACACCAGGATTTGTGTTTGGGCCATTTTATATACACTTCTAGACCTAGTAGGTCATATCTTTGAAGATCATAAACACACAAAGGTATAGAAACGTGAAGTTTAGCCACTGCTGAAAGCAAATAAACAAACACCAATACAGTAGGACTCCCTTATCCTGGGTTTTAGTTATGTGTCGTCAACCACAGTCTGAAATTATTATTGTATCTAATGTACTAACCTTAACATAGATGTGTGTGTATGTTTATATATATATATATATATATATATATATATATATATATATAAAATGTAGCCATGTAGTTATGTGTAGTCAACCACAGTCTAAAATTATTATTGTATCTAATTACTAACCTTAACATAGATGTGTGTATGTGTGTATGTGTGTACGTGTGTGTGTGTGTGTGTGTGTGTGTGTGTGTGTGTGTGTGTGTGTGTATAATGTAACTATGTAGTTATATGTAGGACTTGATATTATCCATAGATTCAGAGATCCACCAGAAGTCTTGGGATGTGTTCTCTGTGTGTAAGGGGAGACTACTGTACCATACCTCATGAATGGAGTCATGAGGACAGAGGAATCAACACAATAAGCATAAGTTACCCAGCAGTAAGGACAGTAGTGATATAAAGGAAGACATTATAAAATGAACAAATTGGGAAAATGAACTATGGCAAACATAGTATTGAGGTGAGGAACTTAATGCATCAGATGACTAAGATGGGTATAGGTAGAGAGAATTATTGAATATCATACCGAAAAACTGTCAAGGTGAGAGAGAGAAAAGTGCAGGAAGCAAATCAATATGGAGGTAGTGAAATGGCGAGTCTAGCACTCCCATGACTACATCCGCAGAGCAGGAGAGGATACTCGGAAGTGATGATGGTGAATTCCTCAGGATAAAGAAAGAACAGTGGCACCATATAGAAAGAGCCCTAAATGCCATGAAAAGACCCACACCATGGCAAGATATTGTGAAATTTCAGAATCTCAGTACCAAGAAAATCTAAGAGCTTTTGCAGTAAAAGAATAGACCATCCACAAAGGAACACAAGTCAAGTAAATAGCCTTTCATCCTGAGTCCTCAGTTATTTTGCACATTGAGGTGAAACAAATCATCTGAATAGTATATAACAGAACTTCATAACTCATAAGTTTATATTCTGTTTAAGTATTTATCAATGTAACAAGGGCTGTATTTTCTTTATCTTTTATAACTGAAAAAAAGCTATGGGGTGGTAGATCATGATACATGGCTTTAAAATAAATATTTAGAAATTACTATTATTTTCATTAAAGAAATGTACTTCTTTTTACTCTTGGGGGCTTTGTGTGTTCTGTTGTCTTTGGAGCACATTTTTTAGAGTTGTGTTTTCAAATCTGTATATGTAAAATAGACTTTTTTTTTAAGGACATAGCACAGGTGTTTTGGCAGCCTCCCAGCCTCTGGTGGGGGCTGAACCCATGTTCTTACACATGGTGCTAAGCTCTCTGGCACTGAACTCTATCTTCAACCCCGCAAGTGATGATTTTTTTAATTTACTTCTTCATGCTCCTGCCATTTATGTTCTGCTTGTATGGTGGACAGACGTCATATTCATTGATGGTCCAGGAATCCTCTGTCTAATAGAAATACAACACAGGCCATATTTTTCTATTCTCCACATGAAAAAAATTAAAGGATAAAGTTATTTTAAGTATTTTAATTAGCTCCATATGTAAATATTTCAGTATGCCAGTGTACAAAGCCGTTGAGGTATTTTACAATCTTCATGTGAGAGTTTTGACATTAGGTGTATGTTTTGTACCTTAACACGACTGGATGGATATGTTTCAAGACCTCGTGGCCACATGTGTTCAGTACATACTTCATCATTAGTACTTTGCTAAAGCAAATGATACTTGGACCACTTTTAACAGCTGCTTTCAAACCATCCATTTTATTCAGACTTTTGGACTTGGATAACCAGTGCTACCTGTCAGTTGATGCTGATAATATAGAGGAGCACCGAGGCTGCAGAATGTCATTGGATCATACTAGCTCTCAGCGTAGAGTTTATGCTAAAGCATAAAAGCCTACAGACTTTTCTGATACTGATTGGAATTTTGGTTTTATTTCATGAGCCCAGGTAGTTTTGCCCGGATATCTGATGGGCAGTTCAGAGTGAACTGAATGCCTCCCCTTTCCTTCCAGGTTTGTTCTTGCTTATGTTAGTAAATGTTGTATACATTCTTGCCTTGTACATGCCAAAAAGTCAGCTGTCTGACTTCTAGGTAAAGCATAGTGAAAAGCCAGTCTGCTGCTGCAAATGTCAGTTTCCTTAAGTCTTTTGCTGCCTGTATGCTTACAGTGTGTGTTTTTAATAACAAATGTCTGCTGACTTTTGGATGATGCTATCATCTATCTATCTATCTATCTATCTATCTATCTATCTATCTATCTATCTATCTATCTATCTATCTATCCATCCATCCATCCATCCATCCATCCATCCATCCATCCATCCATCTATCTATCTTTGTTTTTTAAAATAGGTTTGTTTTTTGAGACAGGGTCTTACTGTGTAGCCCTGACTGCCTGGAACTGGATATATAGACAGTTTTGTCCTCTAACTCAAAGACATACCACTGCTTCCCAAATGCAGAGATTAAAGTAATGTGCTACTACACTGAGCTATGAAAAATAGCTCAGTGGCAAATAGATGTTTTTGGTAAATGACTCTAAAATTTTGTGAAGTGTTTGGTATTTCATGTGACAACATTATTGCAATTTCTTAGTAGGGCACATTCCACTTTATGCTGATGTTCTCTTATATTTGATTAAGATACATAAACTGCGGGGCACACATAGCGGGGTAGGAAAAGCCAAGCTTTATAGTCAATATCCTAGTTAGCTTCGTCTGTCTAGTGAACGCAGCCTAGAGTCATCCGAAGGAGTTTCCTAGGTCACTCTGTGGACATGTCTGCGGGACATTGTTTTGATTGATAATTGTTCCTAGCACACTGTGGTCCTTACCATCCCAAGCATGTGGTCTTGAGTTGGATAAGAAAGCTAGTTGAAGCAAGGTGTGGTGGTGCATCCCGGCACTCGGGAGACAGAGGCAGGCGCATCTCTGTGAGTTTGGACCAGCCTGGTCTACAAAGTGAGTTCTGGACAGCTAGGGCTGTTAAACAGAAAAACCTTGTCTTGGGGAGTAGGGAGGGAGAAACAAGCAAGCAAGCAAGTTGAGAAGGAGTCAGCAAGCATGCAGCTTTCCTCCATGGTTTCCGCTTCCATTCCTGCTTGAACTCCTGCCCGCACTTGCTTCAGTGATGGACTGTGACCTGGAAATTTAAGTAAACCCTCTCCTCCCCCAACTTGCTTTTGGTCATGGTGTTTATCGTAGCAACAAAAAGCCAACTTGAATAGTTATAGTGGGCTTTTCATGCAGGGGATCTTGTGTCTTATTTGTTCAAAAATTGTTATCAGAGGAAGCAGAATGTAAAGAATGTGTAATGCAGATATTTTCCATAGTTGTAATAAGGTGAACTTAGGGGTAGTGAGTGCTTCAAAATATAAATTTTGGAGCTTTCTGTGTATGGTAAAATATCTTGGAACTAACATTGCCTATGGATTTTTTCCCATTTTTCTCTTTTCTGAAAATATATAATAAAACATGGAAATGTCAGCTATAAAGGATGGCAATTGCTCTGACTTGTCCTTTGCTTGTCTGGCTATCCATCAAACACCATCAAATCTCTTGTGCCAGAAAGTATGAAATAATGTCTTTGGAAAGTAATCAGTCAAATGTGTGTCAAGGTCTTTTAAAGTCTCAACTAGCTGTTTTGGTATCAGAAGTTTTACAAATATGATGTAACAAAATGTTTATTCTCAAGGCAGTTTGTTTACTTCATCCCCATTTCTTGATTTTATACTGTGGGTGGATGGGTAAGTGCTGCTAGAATATGTCACCGAGGTCCAGAATTCATGCCTGTGTTGCCACCAGGAATGTCCAAATTCTGCTCCATTCCACCATTAAGAAGGAAATCACTAATTTGGGTTATTAGAATAACAAGTACATTTTTATAATAGCTTCATTATTATTATTATTATTATTATTATTATTATTATTATTATTTTGTAATGCTTAAACTAGCAGGCAAGGATTTTTTTAAAACCTTTTCAGACTAACATTCCTCCTCCCATCTACTATGGAATTTATATATTATTAGACATAAAATAGAAAAGGGTCATAACCTGAAGACAAGAGATAAGAAAAAGATACCTACATTCTCTAAGAAAATGGAATTTTGTGTGCCATTCTGATTTACTAAATTGCTTACACTGGCATTGAGCTGATTATTGTATTAATGTCAATACAATAAGTTCAGAAGCTTGGGTATGTGTTACTGAACAGTTACATGTCACTGCACACATTCTGGAGTTTAGAAATGGAAAACTGTGCATGTTTCAGGTTGCTACTTCAAAATGTGAATCTTTTTGAATATTATGTCACTACTCAGAAACTAAGATTTTAAGTTTGATAAAAATCTATTCAATATTGTAGAATGTGAAAACTGAAATCAATCTTAAACATTTTACTTTAATATAAAAAGATGAAGAAAACAGGGAAGGAAGAGATTCTTTCAATCCTTATGTGTTTGTTGAAACATTCAAAATATGCAGTTTATTCATATTTTTTCAGTCATATCAAAAGACGTTACCTCTAAATGTGTAATGAAATAAGGCCTTTTTGAAAGTCTTATTTAATGGTACATAATAACACAGGATTGAAAAGTCTAGATGGCGTTTTATCTTCAACAGAGTGCAGTATACTTTTCTATCTTCATTTGTGTGTATATGTTGACCTTGGCATGTGTGTATTGTATATATACATGTGTGTCAGTGTGTGTGCGTGTAGGCTGGACATCGATGTTGGTAGTCTTTTCTCTATTAATCTCTAACTATTTTTGAGATGATTCATCTTTCACTGAACCAGAAGCACATAGATGGTGCTAGACTGCCTGGCAATATCTGATTCTATCTGGATAGAGGAACAAGCTGTGAGTGAGATGTGCAGGCACACTGGGCTCTGTTTACACTCAATTAAAAGCCTTCTTACATCTGCAAAGGCAAGGCCTCATTAAGGAGGTGCTCTCTTGTAGATGTAACAGTCTTATTAAATAAGAAACAGAGCCAAATGCAGAGTTAAAAGCCCAAGAGGTCAGAGCAGTAGCTAAGAGCTGATACTAAAAACCCTTTCTTACCCTTTGCTGCCGCTGCCGTCCTTCCCCTCAGAAAGAGACCTACTTCCTGTATGTCTGTCTTTTTATTGAATTTCTGTTCTGCCTTCTCATTGGTTGTTAACCTAACCACATGACCTCCTCGTCACTGCCTGTCTATACAGACCTCCGGGTCTCTATGGTTGGTATTGAGATTAAAGGCGTGTGTCTCCATGCTGGCTGTATCCTTGAACACAGAGATCTGCCTCTCATGTGATCAGGATTAAAGGTGTGTGCTACCGCTGCCAGACTTCTGCTATGGCTTGCTATTAGCTCTGACCCCCAGGTAACTTTATTTATTAACATACAAATAAAATCACATTTCGGCACAAATAAAATATCACCATACTCTCTGAGTCAGACGAGAAAGCAAGGGAAGCAGCTGGAGTGCTGAGGAAGTGAGTCCTCCCCGCAGCATCCCTGAGCACGAGGACCAGGGCTTTGTTCAAGTGACCTGAATTGCACATTGGGAACAGTGGTTGAGGTGTGAGCTGCAGGGGAAATGGGAACCCCTCTGTATCATTTCATCACCCTCAGACTCCCCAGTACTTCAGTTGCATGTCTAAGGACTTTGCTTTATTGAATGCCTGTTTCCAAGGCATTCATACAAATCTTACCCACCAACTTGGCTTTCTTCTCCATTGCCCTGTCTCCACTTCCAAGTGTTAGCGGAAATCCAAGTTAGTGGGAAATGAGGTTTTACTTTTATTTATTTATTTATTTTTTGTAAAAATAAGTAAATCAATAAAGAGTTAAAGCATGCATTTACGCATGTGTATCTCTTCTCTGTCTCTTCACTTCGGTAGTTAAATATAATGGTGGGTCCTTTGGTGTTAATTTTTAGATTACTTAATCAAAAGCATGTTAAGTACAGGGCAGAACAGGGTTCAACATTACAAGCACAGTACACTGCATGGAGGCATGCCAGTTCAGTGGGAACTTAGACCGACTCTTTGGACAGGATAGAGATCCAGCAGGACTAAAGGAACTGTTGACTGCACTCACAGAAGATGAAGGACATGCACTATGAAGGCCACTGTTCTCCAGAAGTCTGTAGTGGGCATCTTTAGTGCACTGAGTACAGTCTGTGCGATTATTTAGGAAGCTTTATGAGTAACTTCCATCTAATGCAATTTAGGTTAATATTCATGCCTGAGGAACAGTTCAGCTCTGCAAAACTCAGGAAGGGCATTTGTTTTTGATTTTTTTTTTTTTTTTTAGCATGAAGTAAGAAATAACAAATTTATATTTAGGTTAGTATGGTATGGACACTTTAAAAGGAGATGATGAATGAAAATATAATAATGAATTTTAGTTTCTTTAGTTATTGTTTCACAAATTTATTACATGAGTTAACATCTAAAAGCTTAAATGGTTTGTAGTGTCTTTGAATATAAATTTTTTTGGTTGAAACAAATGTTAGCTTTATCTCTTAGTAGTTGTGATGAATACCTAGAGCCAGAGTCATCTCGGCCAACTCTCCATCCCAATTGTATGTATCATCAGGGACTTCTTTGGTAGGAGCCTATAGAAAGTGAAAATTTAATGTTATGTTTTTTTAAAGTAATAAGATGTGCAAAATCTACAAGAGACTAAGTCACCAAAGCTGTCACGGTGGCACCGTTTCCCCAGCAATGTCCTAGAAGCAGTGCAGAATGTGTATCTGTATAAAGATTGCGGCCGTAGACTCAAGCAAGGTGGTTGTTTTCGTTTGGCTATGCTGGGGCTTGAATCCCGGGCCTTGTAGATGCTGGCAAGTGTCCTACCGCTGAGACAGATGGTGATTCGGCTACTAAGAAGTTCAGGGACCTTTGGTGGACCAGTTTGAGACACTACCTTCTTGGGGAGTGTCCTACATATGGAAAAACAATGAGAGTTACTTGTGTGGTTCGGTCCTTGTTCCGTAGGAAGAGTCTCTTAGGCCACTAAAAAGTGGACAGTTCAGCCTCTTGGTTGTTGGTAGGAAGAATGGGGCGTTCTGGATTTCATGTGCCAGATTCTTCTTTTGTTCTTGAGGAGTCTGGTGGTGAGACTAATTATGAGCTTAGCGGTTGAGTACTGCCTAGCAAGTACCAGGCCCTGGGCTTACTCCCCAACTAGAAAGAAAGGAGGAGAGGGGAGAGGCAGAAAGAGAGCATCTGAGTTCAGCAGAAGTTCAGCAGTGGGGAAACTGCTTGCTGTAGCTTAAGAATTTTGAGCCTAAATTATAAAGTTACTCTCAAAGTTGAAAGAGTTCTATGGGGGAAAAGTGCATGACCCATGTGTGCCCTCTCCATGTACCTCACCTATCCTTTCTCTTCCTACACAAGCACTTGTTTTATAGTTTATAAATGATAGCAACATGCTGTGGTGCTCAGGGTAGCCCCCGATACCCGTTTTCCTCTCACACTAGGCCCCATGATCAAAACCGAGAGCTGGAGTAGCTGCTTGCGTGGGTCCTGGGCTTACTTCCTTCAGTCTGTGTGTGTCAGCCAGCCCCCTGAATTGGAAACATCTTGTTACCTCTATAGTGCTTACTATTCTTTGGAAGTTAAACTGTTGGCACGTTTAGAACCCAGATGGAATCTCTTTTGCTCAGCAAGGTCATTTGCCAGTTTTGGAGCCTTGTTTTTATTGAAAATCATGTTGGTGACCAGCAGATAGTTCCGGAAATTTCCAGGCGCTGCTGCAGACTGATAAGCTGCCTCTGGTGTGCTGATCCATGAGATAACCTGTTCACAAGCCCTGTGAAAACCAGTAAATTCTGTGGGCGTTCGAGTACTAGGTGTTCTGATTAGCAAGGAGCAGTGTGACCTGCCAAGGGAGAGTCTGAGATGGGAGAACAAACTTGGCTACAGAAGAAAGTAGAAGTAGAACGCGGAAGTTCACAGTGTAGGCTCTGTAATGGGATCCATTGCTGTTAGAAGAGAACGTAGTTCAGAAGGACACAGGATTTGCTCTTGTTAAAATCAATGAAGTTAAAAGAGCAGCTGCTTGTAAAAGTTAATTTTCTTTGACATCTGCTTTGGTCCCAGTAATAAAAACAATAGCTCTGTTGAACAGCCTGTCTTTTCTAGCCCCGCATCTTCCTTGGTACTGTGAGAACTGGTTGGAAAATTGTTGCCTTTTGGTTTCGGAAAATGGACAATGAATCATTTGTCTTTTAAGATCAATGTAAAGCATAATCCATGCATCTTTCATTTAGTAGACAACATTTTTAGTTGGTACTCTTAGGAAATAACAGGAGGTACAGGGTCATTCCAGATCTGTGAATTGAAGAACATGTGATGATATTTTGATAAGTATTTTCTATTTTCTTTAGTTAAAAATTTAAATTTAATTCTTTTTATCATTTGTAAAGATACTCCAATGCCTCTGTCCTGTTTCAGTGGTACAGAATACTGTTCTGCTTATTTGAGCAGACAATGTTAAATGACACACGGTGCTTGATTTCTGTCTGGGTACTCCTTTGATAGTAAATGTTTTCATCTCTCTGGAGTTTTATAAGAAAGCAGAAGTGACTGGTAGAGGGTAAAGGCACCAGAGAACAAAACTGAGCAGTATTTCCAAGTGAGCTACGTTTTCCTGTCATTTTTATGTGTTTTAATTTAGCCAGTGTTAGGTGAGCAGTTCAGGGAGGAGGGATTTATTATTTTAAAATGGGCCGCCGTGTTCTTCATTTTCAGCTGATTGAACCACCTTTGGTTTAAAGTGCCTGCTGTCTCTTTAAGACCCACTTACTAGATTTGACCGTGTGTTTGCGCCTCATTTATTCATGTTCCCTCTTTGCATGCTTATCTTTTGAAAATCGTGAGAAATACGTTCTTTTGACAGGCTCTTTAGGAGCCCCTCAACAGTTGTCTTGAGAAAAGATTTGATTGATTTTCATGAGTAGGTGAGTACCTGCATGTATGCAGTTGTACCATGTGCATGCCTGGCACCCTCACAGGCCAGAAGAGGGTGTTGGATCTTCTGGAACTCGAGTTACAGACAGTTGTGAGCTTCCATGTGGGTGCCGGGAACCAAACCTGGGTCCTCTCAAGAGCAGCCAGTGCTGGCTGACACCAAGTCCTCTCAAGAGCAGTGGCGAGCATCAGTGTTGCAGGTGAAGTGCTTTCTTTACCCAGAGTGTTTTTCCTACAAGGTAGAATTCACTTACTCAGATTCAGCCTCCTCCCCTAACAGAAGTGCTGGGAGTGCTGGTTTCATGTTCCCTCTACCAGATGTAATTGCTTTTCATTTGTGTTATAAACTTTTAAATCCACTGGAGCAAAAAATTCATTTCTTTTATTATTCAGCTAAGGATAGCAGATCTCTAATCTCCCATTCCATATCCAGAGCAGATATTAGTAATAAATCAGTACTGTTTCCTGTATATGGTTGGAGTGGATGGGGTTGAGGACATTCTACTCCAAAACGTGCTACCTTCGCATTTGAGGAAACAGAGGGAAGAAGGTGACTTGCTGTCCCCCCTCCAGCAGGCCATAACACTATCATTACTGAAGGCCCTCCTCCCCTACTCTCCCGTAGAAAAGGAATGTATCTCTGAAGACCCAGGGACACAGTGAAGAATCTACAAGTCTATGTTACTAAACCTCTCCCTCAGTCATTTCCATTATAATTCTCCTTCTCCTCCAGTTATATTTCTGAACAGCTACCCATGAAGCCTCTCATTTTATAGAAAATTTACATTAAAAATAAACTCACACTTTTCTCTGGTCAATGTGTCATTGGTTGTAGTGATCTTAGTCACAAAGGTACTATTCCTAGGTAGTGAGTGACAGTTGTAAGCTACAGTTTTACATCCCTGCTCCATCTCTGGTCTGGGGGTATCAGGCAGTCCATAGCCTCTAGTGCTGTGTACTTGCTGGTGAGATTTACATCTAAGTCTTTAGCCCCATAACCTTCACTGGACTGTGGGTCCGTGCTATATTTGGTTGTCTCCAAGATACTTTTAAATACTTACTTTATGTTTATGACTATTTTGCCTGTGTGTGTGTGTGTGTGTGTGTGTGTGTGTGTATGTGTGTATGTGTTTATCACATACATGTAGTGCCTATGGAGGCCAGAAGAGGGTGCCCAGACTCCCAGAACTAGTGTTACAGAGGGTTGTGAGCCACCATGTGGGTGCTGGATCCCAGGCAAAGAGCAGCCAGTATTCTTAAATGCTGAATCATCTCATCAGTGCCTTAGATTTTTTTTAATTTTAATTAATTTTAATCAATTAAATATATATTTTTTTATTTTTCTGAATTCAGCTCTTTTAATTTGTTTGTTTAATTGACTGTTTTGAGACAGGTTATCATGTATGCCAGACTGCCCGTAAACTCCTGACCTTCCTGCATCAAGCTCCCAAGTGCTGTGATTAAGTGTGGGTCACCAGGCCAGCTCTAAAAGGCAATCTAGCCACTGTTTTACCTGCCTGCCCACTTTCCTGGTGTCCTCCACGTCCTTAGCCACCGAGTTCTGTGGTGCACACTTGCTTCATTTTCCCGTGTTCACATCCTTCCTTCTTCCACAGTGTCTCAGCCTCAGTTTGGTTGTGTCTCGAGTCCCTGTGGGTGCCACACTCTTAATTGCTCTCCTTGTTGCTGTTTAAGCTTGCCCTTCTCAGTTCCTTTCACTACTGGAAAGACACCTGTTCTGCCTTGCCCTAAGTGTTTCAATCACAGATGTGTGCAGAACTCACCTCCAGGAGACACCCAAAGTTAATAGGCTGTCATTGCTTCGGAGTGTTCTCGGGATTGAGGAAAGGGAGAGAATGTCACTTAGAAAACTTCTCTAGTGATTTGTGCCCTTTCCTTTCCCTTTTCCTAGATAAATATCAAATTGCTTTCCGCACAAAAGAATTTAAAAACCTACTATTGCTTAACTCTTTCCGTGCTGACCAACCTCTATTTTGAGCTATACTGAAGAGATTGTATCTAAGTGGAAGGTACACTTACATACTATTCTGTGTTTTCTGTCGCTGTGAGTTTCCTGTTTTCAGCGGGGAGGTGAGGTGTCAGGGTCTCACTCTGTAGGTCAAGGTGGACAGAACTCCCAATCCTCTTGCCTCCCCCTCCCCAGTGCTGAGATTAGAGGTGTGTGCTGCCATGCCCCACATGTGTTTAAAAGACACGTGTGCCAAGCATACTTTCTATCCAAGGTTTCCAATCCTTGAGTAAATTAATCTTCTAATTACTATTTACATTTCAGTTTCCATCCAATTCAGTGTCCTTTGGGGATAGGGTTGTTCTGAGACAAACATTTTGGATTTCCTTCAAAAAGTTACTGTGTAGCAGAAAGCACACCAATCACATCCTCGGAGATGTTTAAATACACACTTTAAATCTGACCCTGCTGGTTTCTATGCAAGGCCCGTTTCTTTACTTTAATCTAACTGACCTTATTTCAGAGGTGCTGTTTGCACTGACTCTTACTGTCTGACATGCTTTGAAGTAGTCTCAGTCTTGTCAGATCTCCTTTTTTTTTTTTTTTTTTTTTTAAAACAGGGTTTCTCTGTGTAGCTTTGGAGCCTGTCCTGGATCTCACTCTGTAGACCAGGCTGGCCTCGAACTCACAGAGATCCGCCTGGCTCTGCCTCCTCAGTGCTGGGATTAAAGGTGTGCGCCACTGCCACCCAGCATCAGATTTTCTTAATCATTTTGTTTTTTAAACTTATATGTAAATGGGTGTGTTGATGGGCGGGGCATACACACGAGTTCAGGTGCCTAAGGGGGTGGGAAGAGGGCATTGGATTCCCTGGAGTTGGAGTTGAAGGTGGTTGTGAGCCACCTGTATTAGGTTCTAGGAAATAAACTCAGGTCCTCTGGAGGAACAGCAACTGCTCTAACCTCCGAGCCATACCCAGATCTTTTTTAAAATTGTTTTTATTCATTGAGAAAGACTTTACACTTTTAATAATGTCTAAAAAATGCGTCTTCACTTGATATTTCTCTTTTATCTGTAGCAATTGTCTAGTGACCAAAATCCCTGTCAGTCCAAACCAGGAAGTAAAAGGAAAGAACTATGGCAGTTTCTCCATAGTGTATAACGTATCTTACATTTCTGTGCACTTAGATAAACACATACTAAGGTTTTATGAGTTTATACTACACCCATAATTTGAGTTTTGAACCCGAAAGCCACAGTTCCTTTGTCTTAGCTAGGGTTTCTATTGCTGTGATTGAAACACTGTGACCAAAAAACAAATTGGGAAGGAAAGGATTTATTCAGCTTACACTTCCATATTGCTGTTCATCATCACAGGGAGTCAGGACAGGAACTCAAACAGGGCAGGAATCGGGAGGAAGGAGCTGATGCAGAGGCCACAGAAAGGTGCTGCTTAGTGGATTACTTCCCATGACTTGTTCAGCCTGCTTTCTTATAAAACCCAGACCACCAGCCCAGGGATGGCACCACCCACAATGGGCTGGGCCCTTCCCTATCAATCACTAATTAAGAAAATGCCAGATCTTACAGCCAGATCTTATGGAGACATATTTTCTCAAGTTTCCCTTCTTTCAGATGACTCTGGTTTGTGTGTCAAGTTAACGTAAGACTAGCCAGCGCCTCCATCTATGGAGCACTTGCTGTATTTAAAGAAGGACCTTAGATGTCCTATTGAGCTAGAAATGGAAGGGGAAATGTATATGGCCCTCTGAGTAGTAAGTTACATTTACTAATGAAGTTAGAGTACAAGGCCAACAGGATCATTGCCCAGGGCAGACTTTCTGAACTACTGCCTGGAAGTGTCTAAGAGGGAAGAGCCCCCTCTCTCCCCTGCATGGCCACTACACCCGTCCTCAGCACTGGTGGAAAGTGATGGCAGGAGATCAAATGCCTGTATGATGGAGCTTATACTTTTTTTGAAGGGAATGAAAGACAGAGTGAATGCTGTGGGAAATAGAATACCAGTTGACAGTGCTGCTTTCCAGGGCAGGCCTCTGTGTGGAGGTGGTGGTGGAGCGAAATCCCAGATATCGAGAAGGAACGCTTTGGTCATCTCGAACTCTCAACTGCAGAGGTGAAGGGAAGCTTGCAGACTGTGGCCCCGTTTTGAGACGTGAGGGAATAAGGCGACATATAAGCATTCCAGGATCAGGCACCACTCCTGATTCCTCACAGGCCACCTGGGGACGAGTCAAGATTTGATGGTGTGGTAGAGAAGAGTGTTTTGTGTTGTGTGTCCAGATCTTGGGTGCTCACATGGCTCTACGAGAGATTTACTCAATGATACCAATCTTTAAAGATTCATTTTTATTATTTTTAAAGTTGTGTGTCTGTTTGTGGGTATATGCATGTGAGTGCAGGTGCCCACGGAGGCTACAGATACGTGAGCTCCTGGACTGGAGTTACAGGTGGTTGTCCTGTTGTGGGTGCCGGGAACCAGACTCATATCCTCTGAGGAGCACGCAGTATGTGCAACTGCTGAGCCGTCTCTCCAGCCCAGTATCAGTCTTTTAAAACAAAATTTATCTAAGCATCACTGAGTCCACTCGTAATGGCGCATTCCTGTAATATTAGCATTCTGGAGATGAAGCCAGGAGGGTTACCTCAAGTTTGAGACCAATCTGATCTATAGAGCAAGTTTTAAGCCACCCAGGGCTACATATGGAGACCCTGTCGCAAAAAAGCCAAAGGGGAGGAAAATCAGTCCCTTGGCATGCTTGCCAAACCACAAAAAGCTTCACCATTCCAAACTCCTCCCAACTACTTCTGGTTCGTCTCTCTGTCTCTTCCAGATGCCCTCTGATGGTCTCTTATTACTTTCTGTCAACTAGTTGCCCTCTCAGCCTTCTGACCCAAGGTTAATTTTATTTAATTAACTCAAATGCTAACTTGGGGTTCACAGTGTGATCAGATATCCCCCAACAATGAATCCTTTGAAGTAGGCATAATTTTGGGATTCATACAGAGCATATTTTTGTGTTTTCTATTAAAAAAAAACCCACCAAATATGTAAATAAAATTTATTAGCTTGCTATTCACTTTAACTTGTAGAGAAAATGTTTAAACTGTCTAATAAACATCTTGGTCTGATAGGATATTGCCTTCTGGGAGGGCTGATCACTGTCATTTAGTTTTGATTTAGATTTGATTTTCATGAAAGCAGGGATTTGAAAGCCTTTACCTATCAAGAGCAGATAGAGATATACTTTGATTTTTCATCTGTTAATAGAGTGAGTTGCATGATCTTGTCACAATTCTGTAGCTAGCTCTGTTACACATCTGTTAGTTATTATTGCTAGGCTGTGGCAGCCTCATGGTGGGATGGAGGAAAGAAGCCAATATGGTACTTTAGAAGTTTGAAGAGCGTCTCTGAAGCTGGCAGTCCCTTAATGACAGCTGCAGTAGTCACTTGAAGTCAGTGCATGGGTTTACTGCCAGTTTGGGGATAGGTTCTTTACCACCCCTCCTTAACCCAAAACCATGCACTATTTTTGAAAGTGCTAAATGTTTTACAAGTTGCAAAGGATAGCCTTTGGAAAACATTTTGACCCCATCTCCAGTTTAGAAATCATTCTTGGTAGATATTTGTCCAAGTTTGCTCTCTGTTACTGCATGGCCAAAAGCAACTTGGGGAGGAAAAGGTTTATTTCATATTATAACTTACAGTCAATCAGAGCAAGAACTCAAAACAGGAACCCAGAGGCAGAAACTGGAGCAGAGGCGGTGGAAGAATCTGCTTACTGGCTTGCTCCCTCTGGCTCATGTTATGTTGTGCTACCTTTCTCATACTACCAGCGCCACAGTAGCAATCAAGAAAATGCCCCTCAGGCACGCCCATAGGTCTGCTGGATGGAGACAGTTCTTCAGCTGTCTTCCCAGATTGCTCAAGTTGACAGCCCAGCTTCGCCATGACAGTTAATTAAGTTCCTGGTAGAGAAGCTCAAAATCGAATTGCTCTGTTCTAGACACCTAGCTGTGACAACTTTCTACCTGGGATTCTTTGGTGTATCTTGTGTAGCAGGTTGGAACTAGAGTTGGTCTCTCACTTTTGGTTGAGTGTTTCACTACTGTGGCCCCAAGATGAAAATTTTGTAAAATTTTGAGTATAAGATCATTGCAATTACTTTAACCTGAAAGCCTAAGAGAATTCTTGGTAGATTTTAGTTAGAGAAGAAATTAACTCTTAATTTTAAAACCTCAATCTTTTAGTGTGGGATAAATTAGGAGAAAAGCAAAATGGGAGGCAGATACAGTAGAGAATGGAATGCATTAATAGTTCAGGGAAAAGCAAGTGGAGGATGGAGTTGAGATGAGGGACTGTTTAAGGAATTCCCTCATTTGGAGTGAACAGCTGTCTAGGAAACGTGGTGTGGTGGAGAGGTGTCTGTCTGTGTTCATTTAGAAAAGATGGTTTAATTAGGAAGCATGCTATGGAAATTGACAAGTGCTTGGGAAAGTCCAGCCTGTCTGCTCTGTTCTTAGAAAATTGGCTTTTAAAATATCATTTTTAGAGAATAGCTTAGGATCTGAGACATGACATCTCTTTAACAATGAAAGTGGTATTTTGTAAAGGGATTTGACATTAAAGATTCCATGATAGGGTGTGCTAAAGGTTTGCTTATAAAGTTTGATAACTTTTCTGTGATGACATACTAGGCAACATTTTTTTCATGAATACTAAAAATCTTTTTGTGCTAAAGTTGTAGCGTATTGTTGTGTCACAGTATTGTATTTTAATTTAACAACTGTTGGTTGTTGACTTATCTGAAACTCAGAATGCTTGCTATTCATTATTAGACATTGTTTAGTTAAATGTTGTCATGTAGTGTTTTGGTCTTTTCTTTTCTTTTTTGGACTTATTCTGCCACTGAGTTACAGCCCAACTCTAAAATCTACATTAGACTATTTTAATATTTTCAATTATAGCTGTTATTCATACAGTATAAAAAGTTGGTTTGATAAATTGTTTTCTGTTTTCAGGAACTCTTATATGAAAACAGTGGAGTGAGGATGCTCTACATAGTACCAAAGGATGTTTTTAGTCTGTTACTTTCCCTAAGATTCCCTCTGTGAATTGTCAGATGAGTTCTTTTTAGTAGAGTTTGCCTTTCAGTTTTGGTTTCCTAGATTAATTTGAGGTCACATTTTAGTATTAAATACTTTTAGTTGGTTTTGAGTCTTAGAAGATGTACTTGGTTGTTAAAATTAAGGAAATTATGAGGGAGAGTTTGTGTGTATTCCAGTTTCACGATTACTTAGCCATAAGTGAAAGTCCCTCTACTTAATGGCATCATTATCTTAGAATCATACTGTAAAATTTGGTTTTATACATCTTAATGTTTAGAACTTTTTCTAGTTTATTTACAGAGATAATGTGCTTGTGAGTGTAGGCTTTTGCACAGACTCAGACAGGGCTCTTGGCTTTCTCTTCATGCAAAGCTCAGTAACGTATTCTGTGTCCTCAAGACGCTGTAGTTAGCTTTGTTTTCTAAGACAGGCTCTCTCTGGGTAGTAAAGGCAGGCCTTGAGCCCTCCATCACCTGCCTCTGACTCCTGAGTGCTGGAGATCTGTAGTTATTTAATCCTGGCGAATGACTAATCCCTTGATTTAAGGACAGAAGTGCCCCGTGTTTGTGACTGCCTGCTTGGTTTTCACCCAGCTCCCCTTTGCTTACCGTGCAGCCCTTGCCACATTTCTGACCCTTTCCTCTGTTTCAGCTAACAGCCAGGTCCTTGCCTGCTGCGCAGTCCGATGAGCGGCTCCAGCCTCTGCTCAACCACCTCAGGTAAGAGACTTGTCAATGTTAAACCAATTACAGTTTTTTATTTGCTTGAATTCTGTTAATCAACTTGAATACTTGCTATCCTTGGTTCTAGAATGCTGAGCCAGTTCGTTTCATTCAACAAAAATGTATAAACTATTTGTTACATTTAAATCAAGCTGAGTACAAGTGACCAACTTAATGGAAAAATATAAAATTAATGTGCTTTTTACTTAAGCTCAAAGCTAAGGTATACTTTTATTTGGAATTGATGAATGGATGAGGTTTGTTTCTAAATATAAAAATAACGTAACTTCAATATTTATAAAACAAACTATAGGCAAAGGAAAAAATCTGTTATTACTGTTCACAAATAATTTTTCTTCCTTTTATGCTCTTTAAAAATGCAGTTTTGAAACAATGGCTTTATTGAATTTACTTTTTCCCATTTACCACAGACATGAGGCTTGTCACTTTATTGAAATCATTCTAAAAACATCATTCTTGGTGATTGCATTAAAGTTTTCTTTTACAGTTGTATTATAGTATATTTATCACTATTGATATTGAAGATATGTAGGCCATCTCTAGTTCTTTTTGCCTGCAGTAATGTCATTGAAATGATCCACACGAGACAGTTAATGACACCGTGCTGGACAAGCCAATTAAAAGTATATGAGTCCTATTAATGGCCAAACTAAGAGTGGAGTTATGCCTCCAAAATGTCTCTTGGTGCCCAAGCTCAGGGGTACAGTGTTTTTAAAGACAAAACCCAGAGTACATCAGTGCTCAAGGTGGGGTCATAGCATTGAGGGCTTTGGAGTTGCCTAGTAGCATCTATTTTCTTGCAAAGCTCAGCCATATTATCCACACACTCCATGACAATTATTTTTGATTTGTGCGTCATCTTAGTTATTTTGGTTTTATATTTAAGCTTGCATACACATCATTTATTTTGGTTAATATGGCTGAACCATGGCCAGGGTCACAGACATTCCCAAAAGCATTGCCAAGGTGGATGTGACTGTTGAGGGTTAGAGAGCTGAGAGGTAACCAGACAGACACAAAATAAAGTCAGGACAAGATGGCATCAGCTTAGTCATTTCACCTTATGCAAACCTTTGCCTTTATCTGTATTTTAGGTTATTTCATTAGAATAGTCTTTCAGAAGCAGAATTACTTTGTCATAATGTATGGACTACTTTAAAGATTTCAGAATATATGTATTTCTTTATAAAACGTTATTCTACTTACATTCTTATACTGCACATGACTACCCAGGCTGCTTTAACCTTGAACGAGGCAGATCAGCCATGAAGCTGTTGCAGGATAATTCAGTCAGTCATAAAAATGCTACTGTGGCCACATGCACCTCAGTTCTCATGAGGAATGGCTTTTAGACATTTTATTATCCATTTCTGTTTTAGGGTGAGATTAACAGTCTGTATTCTTTACTCAATTATTGATAGCATCTCATGACTTTATTTGATCTCAGGTACTTAAAGTATAAAAGATTATAACTCGGTTATATTTGATCCAAGCAGTTTTCTCTAAATTTTTATTTAGCCTACTTACATTTACAACACTTGTATAGTCAACGAGAATATTGTTTCTCTTTAAGGTTTCTAATTTTTAAGTTTTTAAAGATTTATTTATTGTAGTTTTGGTTATATGTAATTTTATGAGTATTTTGCATTTCCATGTGTTTTGCACCATGTTCTGCAGTGTGTGAGGAGGTCAGAGAGGGTGTCAGATCCCCTGGAACTGGAGTTCCCCAAGGTTGTGAGCCTCTGCTTCAGTGTGGGAACCGAACCCTGGCCCTGGGCAAAAGTAGCCATTGTTCCTAACCACTGAGCCACCTCTCTCTCAAGCTTTCCCCTCTCCTTTGTCACTGAGAAAGTTTACATTCTGGCATTTTTTTGGTTTTCATTCTTTGCTGCCCCCTTTCCTTTCCTTTTCCCTCTGGGTCAGTAATTTTCATGTTTTCATGTAATTGATTCTGGGGGTTAGAGGTGTGGGATGTGACTAAGACTAGTGTTTCTGGTGCTGAGAAGCAATACATCTTGTACATATTTGTTTCATATCCTAGAGCTGTGTTCATGGGTCAAGAAACCTAGACCTGGTTAGAGTATGCTGTTCAGTCTCACTTCTCTGACCCTTCTAAATATTTTGATTTTATCTTCAAAGATCTCTTACTTCACTAGCCTGTGCAGGGTTACTCATGCTTTCTCCTCTCTGATCACTGCCAGAGGTGATTATGTTCTTGGCTTTAGCTCTTCTATGTCCGTCTCCGTCCCCCGCCTCCCCGTCCCCGTCCCCCCCACCCCCGAGAGCTTGGTGCTGCTCTGGATTTCCTGCTGGTAAGAACTGTAACCTGGTGAATGATTGTTTGTTCTTTAGTTCAGGTGTCATGTTCTCTGGTCATGTAGTTCCCTTCTTAGCCTGGCCCAAATGCCTTCCGATAGGTAGTTTCTTTATCCCTGGCTACCTCTGTTAGAGAATTGGATGCTGTTATTGTCTTCCTACGGCCCAGTAGCCAGGATGATACCCTACACTCAGGAGGTAGGTACTGTGTGTTTTGTAGAGTGAAGTGGAGTTATGCTACTTATCCTTTCTTTTTTCTCCTGAATGAAATTTTTATATTTGAGAAATAGATTTCCCCCAAACATTTTGCTGGTTCAAAATATAAGTCAAAGAGGTTGACTCTTAGCTCTAGTGAATACTTGATTCTGGGCAATCATGATAGATTCTCCTTCTTCTATCTCAGTATGGTAATTGTCACCTAGAATTTAGATTAACTACTGAATCTCTTTGAGTCCTTGAAACTTGCACAGACTGTACATTCGTTTAGGGCTTTTATTCTCTGCGGAGTTCATTCATGACTGGTTGCTAGGCAACCAGGACTGGATGTTGCTTTTTTATTGTTATTAAACCAAATGGCTTCTCATTTTATTACTGTGTCAGAGACATCTGTAGGTAGGGTGGCAGCTGGTGTGCATAGCTTGGCACTTCCTGTTCTACAAAGTAATCCTACGAAATGTGTGCCTTTCAAGCACATCGGATTGTCTTTTGGCTGTCAAGTATGTGATGATTTTCTTTTATCTTCCTTTTTTTAAGGTCAAAGTGGCAAAGAATTAAGCTAGGCTGTAGCTCAGTTGGTAGAGTGCTTTAATAGTGAGCATGAAACCCTGGGGTTGATCTCTCCATTGTTACATCAACAGGGTGTGGTGCCATATTCCTTTGGCAGATAGAGTCAGGGTGATCAGAACCTCAAGGTCATTCTCCACTATATAGTGAGCTGAAGGCAGGTCTAGGGTGCATTAGACTCAGTTTCAAAAACAAAACAAAACAAAATGATGAGAAAGATGATCACTAGCTTTGAGATATTCTAATGGCAGTCTTGTTAGGAAAAAATAAATTATCATTGATTTATGTGAACTTTATAATTTAAGTGTGACCTAGAGGAGATAAACTTTAGAAGGTGTTATTGAAGTCATTATTTGTTCTAACTTCAGTGCCTCTAATGATCAAAGATGAAAGATGAATAGCATTTGAAGAGTATTTTAATTAAATTTGTCAATAAATCTCATTTGGGAGATTATCTGGTTACCTGTAAAAGCTGAAGGAACAGTGTAGAGGAATTGCTAAATTCTTTTGCAGCATTTAGTCACTCAGAATTTGCCAACCTGATAATCTAGGCCATTTCTTAACTCTATGTGTGTTTGTATACACACACACACACACACACACACACACACACACACACACGTATATATATTTTATTGAGACTGAAGATGTAATATAATGTAATATATCCATATTTTTTCACTGAGTTCAGTTCTCTTATTAAAACTTAAACACAGAAAAGTACGTGCCTCCGTATCTTGTAGAAGCAAGTTTATTTTTACTCATTAGTAGCATTTGTTGGTTACCAATTGCCTGCTATGTGCGTCAGTAAAAGTGAGGCACAGTTTGTTATCCAAGAACTCCCAGGTTTGGCTTCATCCCAGACTGGCACATTAGCGGGTTACAAAACTGGCTAAGCTTTTGATTATAACTGGATGCCAAGGCACACAGCTTTATTAATTAACTTGTTTCCCCATGGGGTAATTTCCTTAAATGATGGTACCAAGGCTCACTTACTTTTTAATGTTTGTACTTTCTAGCTCAGTAGTGTCTCAAGTTGGCAGCTCAGATTGGAGGAATCCTTAATCCTACTTGTAGAATATTGTCTTTAACAATAGAATAGAGGAGAAGGAGACTATGCCTTAATTATGAAATTAATAATCTCAGACAATTTAGTCTTGAAATGATTGTAAGACATATGTAGAGAATATGTTTCGTGAATAGCTAGATACAGACCTACAATGTGAGGGTGATTTTAATGTGAGAAGTGTTTGCTGGTCACTCTCTATAGGTGATTGTTACAGTCAGGGACATGGGTGAGCTAACTGAGGCAGAGAGAGCAAAAGAGGAGAGGAAATGACTTGAATGGAGTCCACAGCATATTGGTGTTTGACCTCTGTGGGGCAGTGTGGGAACAGGAGATAAGATAGAAGAGAAATGAGTAGAAATACCAGGGAGAGATCTCCTGAATGCCTGGGTCACACAGAGAGGATATTGTTTCAAAGGCGCTAAAGCAATGGTCATTACCCTTCTGGAGTTGTGTATGAATATCCTGCATAGCAGACTGAGATTACGGTTCATAACAGCAGCAAATTACAGTTATGAATAGCAACAAAATAACTTGGTGTTTGGGGGTCACCATAACATGAGGAACTGTATTAAAGGGTCACAGTGTTAGGAAGGTTGAGAACCGGTGGGCTAAAGGAAAGCTTAGAGCACTGTCACACACCACAGGGAAGTTAGGCAGGAAGTAAACAGTGCCAACTGAAGTTACCCAGAAACTAGCCACAATGTTATAATAGTGGTACACCTGGGAATCCAAGTCCTGCCAAGGAATAAGGAAGAACTGAGGCTGTGGAGACAGGACATCCACACTCCTCTTGTTAGGCCTTCATTCTAAGGGCAGGGAAGGATGGAGGGCTGCATTCATGGGCTTCTTGGTTGGAGATAGTATTAGTTTTACTTTGTTAAGATTGCAGAGGTAGACGCATTTACAGGATAAGGGGAAAAGGATTATGGGAGTTAGAGGGAACTAATCAAAGGAGAAAGGCTGAGGGTACAGAGTGAATAGGACCTAGGACTCAGATTGGTTGGCATTTGCAAAGTGCTGATCAACATAGTATGCCAGTTCCTGTTCAGAAGAGCCTTCTGGTAGTAGCAGGTGGACACTGTTGTTCTGTCTTTAAAAGTTGACAGAACTTTAGAGAAAGTTCTCTTTATGAAAGCTTAGTTTCTTTAAAACTACTGCCCATCTCTCTTCTCAGAAAAGAGAGACACAATGATGGTCCCCGGTATTCCCAAGAATTTGGGAGATTGAGGCAAGGGGATGACTTAAACCATGTGATTAACACATCAAGACCCTGTTTTGAAAACAATGAAGAAGGGTGATGAATGGATATTTCATAAGATACCACTTTTTTTTTCTTCAAAATTCCTAATAGGAAAAAACTCTTCAGTTAGGAAAATTAAACTGGTTTTGACTTGCTGAGAAATCAAACAGAATAACCAAAGAATCAACAACAACCCCCCCCACACACAAAATTCTAAAATGGGGGGAGAATTTGTATGAATAATTTGTTTTCCTTAAGCCATGCATCATTAGCTCCACCACTAATGAGCTGCGTCTCCTTGTGGGTTCACTGTCACCCTGTACTTCTGCCATTGATTTTCCAGCCATGGTTGCTTAGCACACAGGTTTACTTTTGAGCAGTACAAAGATCTTTGGTTATGTTCCCATGAATCTACCCACTCATCGTAAATGAGAATCTTTTACTGCTCTAACCCTGCTACTCCATGGGGTAATATTTATAAAGTAGTAGGAGTTTTTAAAATTACATTTATTTGATTATTCATGTATGTGGGTAAAACAACATGCAAGAGCTGGTTCTCTCCTACCTGTGGTCCTGAGGATCACACTCAGGTTAAAGATGGTGGCAAGCACCTTTACCCACTGGCCCATCCTATCAGCCCTTCAGGGGAGCATGGGTGTATAATAATAATTAGTATTTCCACTTATTATATCACTTATAATTTAAAGTATGAAAGCATGAGATTAGAGACAAAAACTTTATACCGGTTTTACATATAAGAATTTGCATGAGAGATTTTATCCCCTCAAGTATACTGTAGTGCCTCTCCATAATGTGTGTATTTCTCCTGTGTCCCTCCACTTTAGCATAGGGAATTTGTGTGTGTGGAGGTGGGGTGGGTGGGGAGCAGGTTGTTCCCGAACATACTGACTCTCTATGGTGTATGTATTTCTCCTACATCCTTCCACTTTAAGATAAAGAATGGGGGAGGGCAGGATGTTACTAATCAATCTAATAGTTATTCTCATTCAATGTCTTGTCGTTAATTGAAGAATAAATAATTTTAAAACTGTGTAGCTCAAATTGCTAAATGGTCTTATTAATAAAAACCCAGATCCAGATATTGGGGTAAATGCTGAAAGATCAGAGAAACAAAGGAACAAGCCACAGCTACTTCTCACCTTACCAACTCCCCCAATCCTCTGAGTCCTTAGCCGAAAGGGGTCCAGCCAAAAGGGGCTTCTGCCGAAAAAGCTCTCAGCTGAAAGACCTCTAGTTCTTGTCTCCTCACTCCTTATATACCTTTCTCCGCCCAGCCATATTACTTCCTTCCTAATGCTGGGATTAAAGGCGTGTGTGCTTCCCAAATACTGATAGCAGAGGTATGAGATCTCAAGTTCTGGGATTAAAGGCATGTGATTCCCAAGTACTGGGATTAAAGGTGTGTGCCACCACTGCCTGGCTCTGTTTCTCTCCTAGACTGAATCAATCCCATGTAATCCAGGGTGGCTTTGAACTCACAGAGATCCAGACAAATCTCTGCCTCCTGAGTGCTAGGATTAAAGGTGTGTGCCACTACTGCCTGGCCTCTATGTTTAATCTAGTGGCTTGTTCTGTCCTCTGATCTTCAGGCAAATATTATTAGGGTACAACAAAATCTCACCACAAAACTTTGCTTCTATATACTGTTTCTTTTAATTTTATCATCCTGTTTCAGTTCAAGAATTAATTAGAACTTAATACAACATAGTAGAGAGGAGTGTTATGTGCAAAGGATTAACTTTTAATGCATCCTGAATTCGTAAGATAGTTATACCGATCTTTTAACGTCATTTAAAGTAATGAAATCATCTTCCTTACACTGTATTATCATGTCATATTATTATAACTGCTTGTATAGGATTCCTGTTCCTGCTGCAGTACATTTGCTTAATGTGGACATGTTTCCATTTACTGCCTTGAAGAATGCACTGTCACTAATCTTATGTCAGACAGGCAGCTTCTTCAGAAAGCTTTTCCTAGTAGGCATAGCGATAAACTGAAGTGTTTTCTCTTCGAATAAGCTCTCATTTTCAAATCAGAACATTGCGTTGGTATTCATGTCAATTGTGGGAAAAAATGAAAGTAAATGCTAGAAAATGGTTCAGTAGATTCGGGCATCCACCAGTCACAGTCTGAAATGAAAACCTTGTTACTGTGATGCACACAAGCACCAGTTGTTTGCTAGCTCTGCCTTGTCACCTGTTCTCAGTCTCTGGCAGAACCTTGAACTATTTATTTCCTTTAATCATGCATCAACACAAGCTTTCAATTCACTGATAACTGCAAAGGTCTGTGTAATAAACTAATAAGATTATTATAAGGTTATTTGGGGTCTTATAAGAAATTAATAAATTAGAATGTATACTTCTTAATTTATAACCTTAGAATGATGTTTTTTCCATATCTGTATCAATAATAATCATATGTTCGTAACTATATTTGCTAAAAGTTGACATTTTGTTAGAAGTTACCCATTGTATTACAGGCACTGTAATAGATACTCTGATTGGGCACAAAAGAGTTACTAGATATGGCCCCATAATTCCAATATATTTTCTAGGGGGAAAAGAAGCAAAATTTATGAACACATACATGTGCACATGCCTAATCAAGTAGAGAGAAGGGAAAATGGAAGGTCTTGGCAGAGGTCCTGTGTGCACATGGCTCTCTTTAGGAAGGTAAGGGTTGGAGAGATGGCTCAGCAGTTAATCACAGGCACTGCGCCTCGAGAAGTCCAGCATTTCATGTTGAGGACTCACATCAGGTGGTTCATGTCCACCTGTAGCTCCAGCTTCAGGGCTCTTAAACCTTCCTCTGCATACACACACACACACACACACACACACACACACACACACACACACACAGAATTTTAAAAATTAATATTAAAAGAATTTAATGCCATTTAGTGTGTTCAGTAAAATATGTAGTTATAACATGGCACGTTCGAAAATCAACGGAAGAACCCATTCTTGCTCCCCACTGCAGCCACTGCTGACTTTATTGTAGCCTCTGTAGATATGTGTGTGATTGTAAGGTGGCCACACTTTCAACAGTTCTTTCACATATGTCACGATATATAACAAAGGAGAAACTGACTTTCATGGCTCTGATGTTGAATTCTACGTATTGTTCAATGGAGGGCAGCTTTATCTTTTGCTTAGCTGTTCTCCTTTTCTCGGGTCTTGAGGCTCCTCTGTGTGTGTATGAAAAGAACTTTAGTTCCTGTGTGACCAGGGGAAAGGTACTGTGGAGAAGAAACACTAGCAAATCTCCTCTTCTAGAGGGTTTTTTTTTTTTCCCTCTAATATTGGCCTCTAGTTAAGTAATAAAATCCATTCTCTTCTGCTGGGCCAATCCAAAGCTCTCTAACAAAGTCTGCAGTGATGAGGATAGGGGAAATGACTTTCCGAAAAGACCTGAGAAAGCTTTACAGAGCCTACTGTAACACACTAATTAGCAACTGCAAATAAGGTACCTGCTAATCAATTGAAGTTTCTAGGAAGATGTTCTGTACCTGTGCTGTTCATTCCAGCAGCCAGTAGTCACATACAGCTATCTAGTGCTTGCCTTTTGCAACTGAAAAACTGCATTTTTAAGTAGTGGGGCTGAGAGTTCTTAGTCTAAAGGTATGGCTTGCTCTCAGTGTCTCTGAAGGACTTAAGTAGTTTGGCCCCAAATAGCAGTGTTCAGAGGAGATGGACCACAAGGCTTATATAACATTGTCAATAGCAGAAGCCACAGCTGGGTTAATAATTCAATGTATTGTTGGGAGTTGGAAACTCGGGAGATGGGGCCTAGTCTGAAGAAGTAGGTTACTATGAGGGTGCCCCAGGAGGCCGTATGTTATCCTAGGCATGCGCCTACACCCCATTCTCTTTCTCTCTTGGGGTGTGTGTGTGTGTGTGTGTGTGTGTGTGTGTGTGTGTATGTTGTGTTTTCTGGCCACCACAAATAAATAGCCTTTCCTCTCACACTTCTGTCTCCATGACATTCTGCTTCAGCTTAGGTCCAACGCAATGGAGTCAGCTGACACTTTTTTTTTTTTTTTTTTCCGAGACAGGGTTTCTCTGTGTAGCTTTGCGCCTTTCCTGGAGCTCACTTGGTAGCCCAGGCTGGCCTCGAACTCACAAAGATCCGCCTGGCTCTGCCTCCCGAGTGCTGGGATTAAAGGCGTGCGCCACCACCGCCCGGCTCAGCTGACACTTCTGACACCATGCCCCCGTCAGCATAAGTAGCTCCTGCTGCAAGGTGATTTTCTAGAGTATTGTCACAGTGGAAATATGACTAACGTGGGGGAGCTTGTAAAAGCTACTCTTAAAGGGCTGTGGTAAGACAATTGGGTAACTAAAGGTCATGATAGCCATAAAGGAGGGTGGACCCTTTACTTGGTGTAGGTTTGGGCTCTTTCTACACCTAAGTTGTTCACCAGTGAAGGACTATAGCAGTGACTGCACAGATGAGGAACACTTGAAGCTACCCAGTTGACTAGCACCCTCCTGCCTCAGCCAAACGCTAAGATGACAGGTGTGTGACTCCACCCCTGGCTCCTAGGTTCTTCATGGCAACTGTGGAGATTTGAATGGAAATGGCCCCCACACATATTTGCATGTGTAGCCTCCAGTTGATGAACTGTTTGGGAAGGATTAGGAGGTGTAGCCTGTTGGAGTAGGTGTGTCCTCGTTGGGGGAGTTGTGTTCCTGGGGGTGGGCTTTGGGGTTTCAAAAGCCCCCCACCCGCCTACCTTCTTATCCCCCTCCTACCTGCTGCCTGTGGATCAGGATGTAAAGCTCTCAGCTACTGCTCCAGTGCCATGCCTGTCTGCTTCCTGCCATGATAACAATGGATTAAACCCCTAAAACTGTGAGCATGCCCCTAATTAAATGCTTTCTTTTATGAGTTGCCTTGGTCATGGTGTCTCTTCATGGCAATAGAACAGTGACTAAGACAGCCACAGCAACTAGAAGAACAGTTGTTTTTATTAATTATTTGTTTGTGACCATCACAATAAGACCCCAGTGACCACGTGAATCTCGTGGATGGACGAATGAATGAATGATAGAAAAACACTTTGAGCTCTAAACTTTTGCCATTCATTCATTCATTCATTCATTCATTCACTTTTTTAAAAGTTGCTAAATATTGAGTCTAAACGAGATGGTAGTTTGTTGATGTTATTCTGAGTGTCAAACCCAGAACCTCACTCATGCTAGCCAGGTACCTGTCCTAGCCCCTGAGATGATAATTTGGACCCAGAGTCACAGTACTTTTTGTCATTTCCAAGGGGATGTGTTGTACTTTACCTTAGCTGGACTTGTGTGTTTGTTTTTGTGACTTAAGACTGTTGTATGGATGCAGGACTTTCTATTCCTGGGACTTACTGAGTCTCATAGACGTGTATTTAAGTAACAAAACTGTTAGGAGTTTAATACCTGAGAAACAACCCTTAGACATGATGATACTCCAATGACTGCTTCAAGATTAAAGGAAAGTGCATTATGTGATTCCTTAAACTGTGGCTTTTAGTAAAAATCTCATTAGCTGTCTCCACCCCTGATGCCTGACCACCCACCCCTACTAATGTGGGACAAACAGAGAAACCCACACAACTTTGGGAAACATTGTATCCTTAATATATGTGAACAACTGTGATGGGATAGTCCTAGAATGCCATCAACAGGAGACCAGTTCAGAAACATTCTGTACTCTGGGAGCTGTTTGCAAGGGAATGGAAAGATAGCCATCGATTTTATGTGTTCGTTTTTGCTGAGACCTGCACGGTTTAGGGATTGACCTAACACGGGGGTGATGGGGAATGAGGAAATGACAGACACAGGTGCAGAAGAGCTCGGATTGGGTGGGCCCTGTGCTCCGTTGGGGCCCAGCTGTGGCAGTGGAAACTCCATGCATTTATTATGCACAGCACATGGGGGTGGGGTGGGGGGTGGGTTGACTAATCTCAGTAGGGTCTCTTTAGGGAGCAGTCCCAGGCTATAGTCATCCAGGAGGAGGAAGCTGCTGCTGCTGGTTTTTGCACACTGGTTTTAACTAAGGGTCAGCCGTTGGCCAACAACTGTACTCCAAGCAGGGAATGACTTTGCCCTTCCCCTGAGCCTCGTCTGTGGAAGGCTTGGTCACCCCCATGGGTCTGAGGCATTGGGGTCCTTGATACCAGTTCCATGTCAATGATAAACATCCACTCAGGACTTCATTCATTGCCCTAGTCTTGGGTATCCTGAACCAGAGCCAAACAGTCTGTCTCAGAGCCTCAGTCCTTACCCACGCCACCAGAATATCAGCAAGAGCAGAGGGAGTGGAAGAAGTTTACTGCTGGTGTGGGCCTCATGGGGAAGGCGGGGCAACTGAAGGGAAGTAGCAGCTGTCCTGGGGTACTACTTATCTGCAGTCTGCTTCCCATTTTATCATTGTGTCTCCTGCTACCCACAAATACAGATTATACTGCACATTGTCTGATGAGAGTTTTCTGAGGAGACTTTTTAAAAATCAAGTTGAGTAAAATTCATGCTAGTGGAAAAATAATTTATATTCAATTTTGGCAGAATTTTATTGATTGTGTTCTCCTTTGGAGTCATTGCCAGGACAATTCCCTGGACTGACACAGGTAGATACTTTTTGCCAGGGATTTAGCTGTAGAAAGAATCTCATTTTGGTTTCAGTGGTGACAGCTGCTGAGTGAGTTTTCTCGTGATGTCCTTCGCAGTGGGAAATGATGTGTCCTTACTCACACCAACAAATCCACACTGCAGGGGAGTCTGCCTTCTAAATGGCTGAAGAGCCTAGCTTAAGTGATCATAGTGGGTTTTTTTTTTTTTAATATCCAAAGTGGGTAAAACTGTGATTGAAAAATGGATATATGTGTACTGTGCAGAGACCCTCGTCTCCTCTTTGGAAACTGCTTTCCATCTGAGCCATGATGCATGTGTTTTTATCTGAAAAGGTCAGACTGGATCTTGGGATACTTTCATATAATGACCCAAGAGATTGTAGTTTATTTTGAAAGATGCTTTAACTTACTTTTTAATGGCCCAAATAAATACGATTCCCTGATGCACCAATCACTTTTGATTACTTGTGCTTTCTCTGCTGTTTTCATGTTTTATACTGGCATAAAAATACTATTAACTCAAGCCTGCCAGATGGAGAGGGGTAAATAGTGGTACCCTCTTTAGGTTCTGTGGTACTGGGAAATGCTTGACAGAGACAGGCAGTGCATTTTATATATTATTGTTTTATCTATCTGTTGATGAAAGACATTTTTGGAGGATGGGAGACAAATCCTTTTACGTAGTTTAGAATCACATTTTCACTCCATGATTTCTTATAAATGAAAGAAGGATGAATCATGGCAGTTGCATGTTGAGGTAGGCCAGGCTATCCCAGATCACAAGTAGCAATGGTGTTGAAGCTTGGTTTTTCTCCAAAATGAACCTTAGCTTATCTCCAAAGTAATCCCAATCCAAGATTGCTTCAGGGAGAACTATGTCTAGTACTTAGTTCCCAAGTAGATATTTTAGAAACAAGCTTCTTTGAAGTAGGCTGGAAGACTTTCTTTATTTGGCCACACTGTAGCTTATGGTATGCCCATAACTATCAGGAATTTTAGTTTGGCAAGTAGAAGTAAGGGCAGGCTAATGACTGTTATGTAGGTATGCCTACCTAGCCTTCCAAAGGATCATTTGGCTGTCTCTTGTCATTGTGCACATGTACAGCAGTGCCATTAGTAAAAACACAATGGAAATCACATGTATACTTTTGTATTGCACACATGAAGATAATTTTTTTCCCCCGATATTGATCGATGGATGGATGGATTGATTGATCCATTCATTCATCGGGCACTCACGGGAACCGAACTCGCCACCTCTGCGACCACAGGCCGGCCGCCTAACCTCTGAGCCACCTCTCCGGCTCGCTACATGAAGATAATTTTAATTACACCTTCATACCCAAAATACGATTTTAGTGTGTAATTGACATGTCCAAGTATTGATGACATATTTTACATTGTAGCATTGTAAGTGTTTGAAATCAATGAGCACATTATACTTATTATTAAATATCTTAACTGAGAATAAGGCAAATTTAAGAGCTCAACAGTCATTTTGTCTGGTGGGTCCTGCTTATGTGGACAGAGAAGTTCTTTTTTTTTTTAAATGTCAGAGATGAGCAAAACTGATTGCATGAAGTTGTTCCATTTAAATCTCCTGCATTGGAAGCTGAAATTTTGCCTTTGAAAATGTCCCAAAGAGTAAATCTTGTTTTAAAAAAAAACAGGCTTCCAGATAGCAAACATCAAAGGACATCTAAATGCTTCTACCTCAAGGTTAAACATTTCTTACGATGGTATAAAAAAAGTAGATAAAAAAAAATCTCCTTCTAGTATTTACTGGAAGAGATTAGGAAATGCTAAGAATAGAAAAACAAAACAAAACAGTAGAGGGGATGTTGAGCTACACCTTTATGAAGTCAGAAATAGGGTCTCTGTGAGTTCAAAGACAGCATGGTCTACATTGTGAGATCCAGGCCAGCCAGGGCTTTTAAAAACAGAAGAAAACAACCAAAGCATGTTTAGGTCTAATACATTTAGGCTTTGGTGAAGATGATGATCACAGTTAGATAAAGGTACAGTGATGCAGTCTAGAAATCTCCTGATCTTCATGGCAGCCTTTGATGGCACCACCAGGATTCTGTTTTTAGTCCCTGTCCATCACAGAGATAGATGAAACCGGTGCCTACAAGATTCTGATTGCCCTGCATAACCATCCTTGAAAAGCTGACCTTCACCTCATGTTTGTAGTGATGAGGGGTGATGTTCATGTTGTACTTGTCATCAGTGCCACAGCATGAGGAGATTTTTTTCCCCCTCCTCTTAATCTTAACCAGCTGACCTTTCTGCGAGACCCACAAATCCACTTTTGAATATTATCTGTTGGTTTTTTCCAGCTCTCAGTTCCCACATTCTGACAAAGTCCCACCAAGGGTCTAAGTGTACAATTGCTATGTATGTGCAACCAACAGGACTAACATTTCTGTTGCTTCTGCAAAGTCCAGAAGGTCTGCCTCTCACTTGGGATTCACAGGTGGATGTGTGCAGATGTGTTTTACAGATTTATCATTTTAGATAGTCAATGGCTTATTTACTTAGATATCATATTTTCTGTAAACTAGATATTTGTATGAGTGTTTGGAAAAATTGTACTTCATTGTGAATGGATTATCTGTCTTTTTGTCACAGTCACCCGTCACACCCAGATTCCTCAGTATTGCATTGACTTAACAGAGTTAAAGGTAGTACCCTGTAAACTTGGTTTATAGAAACACACGTTTGGGATTGTGACAGTTAGTCTTGATTGTCAACATGATAGGAGACAAGTCTCTGGGCCTGCTTGGGAGGGGTTGTCTAGATTAGATTAGCCCCTGGGAATATCTGCTGGGAATTATCTAGTTAGGTTAACTGAGGTGGAAGAGCCAGCATGAATGCCTGTGGCAACAGTCCTTGGCCTGAGCAGTGGTTCTTGTTCTTTGTTGTAATTTAATAATTAGGATCTGTTATAAAGGACAATAACTGAGCTGTAGGGAGAAACCTATTTGAGTCTTGAGTGTCTAATAGCATTTTAATTAATTAATTAATAACTTTTGAGACAGGGTTTGTCTGTGTAATAGAGCCCTGGCCATCCTGGAATTCACATTGTAGACCAGGCTGGACTCAAACTCGGAGCATCCAGTGCTCTGGGATTAAAGGTGTGCACCACTGCCTGACTTAAAAACATTTTTAAAAAGGAGTACATCCTGCATTTTGTGCACTGGTCAGTTTTGTTAAGGCAGTGACCAGGTTCATTTTGCTGTCACACAGCACTGTCATATTTTAGCAAAAGGACACTCTGTCCTTCTACAACCCAGTATCAGAACATATTCTAATGCAACTGAATAATCATGGAGTTACATCCTTCCTGTTTTTGTTACTTTTCAGTAACCCCAGAAAGCTCTTGTAGTTCACCCTTGGTGCCTTTTATAGGCTGCTCCCGCAAGTGAAAGGTAATTTATGTATAGAAAGCACACATAAATTGTTGGAATTCCTAACCTTTACCACTTGTATTTATGAATGAACCAACTGGTATACAGTTTGTCTATTCCCTTTTATATTTATGGCAAATTGGTGACTCAGCTAAGAAATAAAAAGATCCATTTTCAAGATTCTCTGACTAGTTAATCAAACATTCTTCTTTATAGTTTGCAAGATAATGATTAGAGATACAATATGAATTTAGTGAACCATTAAAATGATTTTTAAAATCTGTGTTTGGAAGAAATGACATATTATGATATAAAGGTTAGGAATAAAATAGCTTTTATGCTCATTGATTCTTCCGTGTTGAAAACTGAACAGTGGTGACCATGAATCATCCTCAGATGAATATTTTCTGTTGAGTATTCATGTGTGCCTCCTATTAAAGTTATTTCTAACAAATTTGCTGTTATTCAACAATTAATAAAAAACCATGAATTTGAAAGAAAGCTAGGAGGTAGATATAAGAGTATTTGAAGGGGGGTAAGGGAAGAGGGAACTGATGTAATTGTGTTATACTCTCAAAAGTTAAAAAAGAATAAAAAAGGAAAAAAATTGCTGTTACTATTTCTTCTTATCTAATATAAGCACTATGACATATTTATAAAATGGATACATTTTTAAACATCATAAAATAAGAATACACAGAGTTACCCAGTGTAGAGTCTGCTTTCATTTAGAAGCATTATGATAATGAAGTTGATAGCACTCTGGATGTTGTAGAGATGTGCCTCCTCACATTTCTTGGTTACCTGCAACAGTCTCCTTCAGAAGCATCACTTTGGCACTCCTTGTAAAAGCTAAGTTGCTATTTCATGAGCTAGTATGGATTGTTGAGCATTTTTATTCTTTGTGGCAGCATTGCTTGCTTGTTTTTTGTTTGTGTCTTGGTCCTTGAGTTGCTGTCAGTGTTTTATAATAAGGAAACAGGAAAACCAGTCCTGGAAATGCTCTAATGACCTAAGCAATGAAGTTAGTTACTTTTCTCTCTTGGGACCAAAAATACCCGACAGAAACAACTTCACAGGGGACCTTGATTTCAGCCCGTGGTTTCAGTGTGTCAGGAAGGCAAGGCAGAGAGCTCATGGTGCAAGAGCATGCGGGAGAGCTTCCTAACATCCTGGTGGACCAGGATGCAGAGACCCTGAGCAGGACACAGAGGTGGGGAGGTGGGGAGTTGGGGAAGTGGGGAGGTGGGGAATCGGGTATAACCTTTCCCAGGTCCACCCTTAGTGATGTACGAACTCCAGGCAGGCTCTCTCTACTTCTTAAAGGTTCCATAGCTTTCCAAACAGCACCATGATTGGAGATTGGGCATCAGCAGTTGTCCATTTGTTTGTTTAGTGTCTGTGTGTGTGGCAGAGGACAACTTTCAGGAGTTAGTCCTTTATTTCACCCTGGGGGCCCCAGAGGTTGAACTCAGGCCATCAGGCCTGAAGCCATTTGCCATGACTGGCTGAGCCACCTTCCTGGCCTGAGCTGTGGGTGACATTTTACATTCAAGCCGGAACAGAACTTTTTAGATTTTTAACTTACATTTTAAAAATTCTTTTAAAGTTTATACTTGAAGTTGTTTTTCCTTCATTAAAACAGGTTTTCTCTTTTGAAGGTGAATTTGTATCTTGGAAGTACTCAGGTAATTCAGCTATAAATTCCCTATGATTCTTGACTCTTCTGTCTTCTCCCTTAAGTTATATCCACTCTTTCCCAGAAAAATCTAAATTCATCTATTGAGATAAGTCAAGCTCTCATCTTCACTGGCCTAGATGTAATAATGCCTAAAATAGGAATAGTTTTTTTTTTTGTCCAGTTCCTCTCTTTCTGCTCATTTCTTCTCTCTGCTTTTTTAAGTGTGAACCTGATGATGTCAGTTCGATCCTCTGATTTTTCATTCTGGCCTACAGAGCTTGAGATCCAAGGCTTTCTCATCATTTGTCTGGATGCAGTAGCTTACACTTCCCATGTCAACTCTATCCGTCACAACCAGCTTCGGTAGTACTGAGTGTCTGGGGTCCTTTGTTGTGGAATATTATTTTAAAGTGTGTTGCATTTCTTCCTACTGCTTTTGTTAACAATGCAGAGATGTGATACATTTGTTTGATTGAATAAAATTAACCTGTGAACAGGAGGTTGAGTCAGCAAGTCACTGACAGGAAGTGGTAGGGAGGAACCACAGTAGCTAGGGTTCTTAAATGGGGACTAAACAGAAGGACTGTTGAGTTCTTTGGAAGACACCAGCAAAGGGAGAAGGTTAGCTACTTGCTATTCAGCCTCTCTGAGCAGCAGAATTCTGCCTCAACCTCTGAATCCTGAGTTCTTTGGAAGGATGGAGATCTAGATAAAGGTTTCCCGTGATAGCTTTGAGTCAGTGCCTGAGGAAATGGCGAATGTGTATGGTGTTGTGTGCCCCCACCCCCCTCTGGCTTCATAGCTCAGAATTGCCTCAAATCCCAAATCACCTCAGCCCACTAGGCTGCAGGTGCATGCCGCTGTGCTCGGCCTGTGTTTCTTCTTTATGTATTCTTTTAAATTCATTATGCTGCAATTAATCTGGCCAAGTTCCTGAGGTGAAGTAATTATTTGACTGTGTTTTATCAATAACCATCTATAATTACGTCTGTACATCATTTTACCACTACGTGTGTATTTGTGAATGGTTGGTTTGAACAGTTCTTTTAGATGGTTGCGGTCTAAAACCATTTTCATTTATGCATTTGGATACTGAGGTTTCAGGAGTCAAAGGCATGGCCTAGTACAGAGCCGGGTGATGTCTCCGCTAGGCTCATACTGACCGCCTTGCTGTCTGCTCTCCCTCTGTTTACTGGTTAAAGTATGTAATTGCTCCCTTGTACTAGAATATACTTTACTGATTTTAATTAGCATTTTTGAATAAGCCATATTATTTGTTTTCCCCAGCATGTCTAGTCTGGCATCAATACTTCCATTTTACAAATGAGAATGATGGCAGAACAGGATAATTGACTTTTAGTTGTATGGCTAATGACTTAAAACCTGAAACAAGAAAGGTCTCCAGACTTGCAGCCTTCTGCTAGTTCTGTTACCCTATGGGGCTTCCTCGTTCCATTATTAGATGGGGAAGTAATGTAGTTTTTCACTCCTGTGACTTTACAGAAATAATGGTCCTCATGCCTGTATGACAGTGTGAAACAGGAGCCGGCGGTTCGGTGGATAAAATGCTTGCTGTGTAAGCATGAGGGCTGGAGTTCAGATCCTAAGCATCCACATAAAAAACATGGCCTGCTGGGCATGGTGGTCACCTGTAATCCAGCACTGGGAGGTGGAGACAAGCACTCCTCAGAGTCAGCTGGCTAGCTAGCTGAATCAGGGAAGTCCAAGTTCAGTGAGAGACCCTGCCTCAGTAAATAAAGTGGTAGATATGATAGATAGACCGCTGACATTACCGCTGGCCTTCACACATGTACACACATACTCAGGAGGATCCTCACATGTGTGAACCTACATGCATATACACTCTACATACATACCTACATACCTACATACCTGTCCAAACAGTGTAAATCATTAAAATAATAGCTGTGGGTTGCAGTTAGCATGATCTATGTATGCATAAAGTTAATGTCATTGATGGACTAAGTCAGAGCAAATGGCACATTACCTAACAGAAGAGGGATACTTAGGCTTGACGGTCTCATAGGGTACTTGCAGCATCCCAATGCACTACTACAGTCTTGTTTCGTAATTTGTATCTGTTGTTTAATCAATGAAACTAATCGACTGTGGAAACAGCAGCTTCTTAAAGAGCATGTGTGTGGTTCTGCAGGAAAAGTCTGTTCCTAGTAGATGTGAAATAGACAGTCTGGAATTCTTTATGATTAACTTGACTCTTCTCTCCAGAATTTTCTTTAGTTGTATCTGTATAAGCCATGGGTTGACTGTATACATTTTCTGTGTAATATAGCAAACTGAATGCAATGGGATCTTTGTTTATGGGGTTGGACATGGAGAGTAGATTTTGTCAAGGATATGAAAAATTGTAAAGATGAATGGCATTAGATAGTGCCTATCAACCTGTTTCCAGATTTGTGAATAACACCACAGAGACATTTATTATAGGAGGAGGATGTCAGCAGTGTTATAAAGAAATGAAATGAAGAGACAAGTTTGCATTTGACTACAGGACAGACTTGGTGTTTTGATCCTAACACATTTCTAATTTCCTCATTTGTTAAATGTAAATTAAATGTTCTCCCAGAATGGATGTGAGGATTTAATTAGAGAATGTACATGGGGATTCCTCGCACACTAAGCACTGTTAAATATTTTAATGAATGGCAACTGCTACTATATATCAGGCCTTTAACAAAAATGGTTTTGATTTGGGTCCTTATGTTAGTGCTGCAGGCTGATATCATCATCTCCATTCGATGGAGAAGGAGCACAGCATGCCAGTAGGCTAGTGACACGCCCAGGGATCTGTGGTCCAGGGTGACTCCTGTTGAAGCTCTCCTTCTGCTCTTGCTCTCTTGCAGTGCTGGTCATAGGCTTAAGTAGAGGAGGTTTAAACTTTTACTGTATGGATTATGCTTGTAGGAAGTGAAAGCAGTGCCCTGGGGTAGGAATCGGGAAATCCAGCCTGGTGCTATTGTGTGTTACTTGTAACTAATTCATTGTATATGTCTTATTAAATACATTTAGAGTACTTGGCTTTCTGCTGAGGTTCATGTGTAAAATGTTTTCTTATTATAACTTTGATCTTAGAATAAAAATTCTCTTTGAAGAGATGAAAGCATTTTACAGATCCCATTTTAGTTTTTTGTTCTGCTTTGTTTTTCAGTCATTCTTACACTGGTCAAGATTACAGCACCCAGAAGAACACAGGGAAGATTTCCTTAGATCAGATTGATTCGGTAAGCACCAGCCCCTGTTAAAGCACACGTGCTTCAACTAGAGACCCTTGGTGGGAAGATGGGGGAGCAGTCCCTTATTGCTTCTGATCATTTTAAGAGGAAAGTCTCATATCTTATGTATGTGATTTTTTTTTTAAATTGGAAGAAAACCGAATTTAAGGGGAAGTTGTTTGCAATTTTTAAAAAACAATTTGATTATTGGAAAATGGAATTCTTTTAAATGACAACCACTGTGTTTATGTGTTTACACTTAAATAGTACACACATTTAGAAAAGGAGAAGTGACGTGTATTAGTTAGCTAGAACCATCATAGCAAAATCAGACCGGTGACTTAAATACCAGAAGATGGTTCCTCATAGCCAGAGGCTTGAAGTGTAAGCTCTGTTCTCTGGGGCCGTTCTCTTTGCTTTATAGATGATTGCTTTCCTGTCTCCTGAGATGGTTTTCCCACTGTTGGTCTATAGCCTGGTTGTTTCTTTCTCTTCTTGTATGGACACTACTCACCTTTAACAATATAATGACCCCATGCAACTTAATCACCTCTTTCAAGGATGTCTTTCCAGTACAGTCAAGCTGGGTACCGGGTTAAAACCTCACTATGTGAGTGTGGGTGCAGTTCCCCAGGAGCGTTCACTAGCACTAAGGAAGGCTGCCATCCCGCACTTCCATCCTGCACTAACACATGGTTCATGTCTGCCTTGTTTGACTTTACACTTCCTCAGCAAAAGCACTTTGTTATACTTCAGTCTCCAGAATTTCTCTTTAATGCTCTGTAGTGTGTGCACTTTATCCCACAAAGAAAAAATAAGCCTGCTAGAAATAATCTTTATTTACAACTATCACTTTACTTGCAAAAAAATTAAAAATATAACAGGGTTTTAATGTTGGAATATAAGAATTATAATAAAGTTACTGGGAACAGATCAAAATGAATAGATAAGATTATCTTTTTTTTTTTTTGCCTTAAACATGCTATTTTTTTTCCTTTTTTTTTGAATTTATTTTATTTTATTTTACAATAT
>CABHPP010122927.1:0-49212 GCA_902168425.1 Peromyscus attwateri
TTTTTTTTTCTTTAGATTTTTTGTGTTTTAAGAGAAAAAGAAAGACAAATATCTGTTTGTGTTTACAGTCTGTCCATCACACATCAGACCTCAACACTCTGAAGCAAATTCTGACCTACTAAGCTGCATCTTAACCAAGTACATACCCTGCTTTGTCCTAGTTTTCAGTTCTGGTGGAGACAAATACTTAAATGTAAAAGTTATTAGAAAGCATGTGAAGTTGCAATTTCTGTACAACATATCAATGTGTAAGCTGATCAATGACTTTATGAAGCCTAGATAATTTATTCCCTAATTCTTATTATTATTTCTCTCTCCATTTATTTAAAAAAGTCCAGGCTTCAAAAATACAGTTAAGTCCAATTTCCAGCATAAAATGAAGACTCATAAGTACTGTTGTCCAATAATTCTTAGTTTGCAATTTTGTTTAGTGAGCTATTTCTGAATTACCTGAACTGAGAAAGCAAGAAGTTATTTTAAATTATTTAGATCATGTAGGTTTTCCAGTACAGCTTATCTATTCATTTGCACTGGTTGCCTTTTTATGCACACTTTTACTTTACTGCTAGCACAACAATTGAAATAACAGTACTTTCCCTTTGCTAATGAGTGCATTTTTATTGTGTCTGCCTTTTTAAGGCTGCCTCAGTGTGACAATTTTGCTCATGAGAACCTGTAATGAGTAATGTTAATGCAGTTGTGATTCTCAGATCAGAGAATATGGGGCCTCCCCTGAGCTGTCAGTACACTCATCTTCATTCATATGAAAAACAACATACATTTTCAGGAGCTGCTCAGCAATGGGAGGAAATTAGATTGATCAGGGAAAAACCTAGATAAGCACTCAAATAATTGCACAAGACAGTAAATCAAGACACACTGAAAGTTTGCACATGATTAACTGTGTGAACAAGGAGTGTAGACAGTAACATCTGTGGCACACAGTAGGATCATTTAGAAATCCAGAGTTAGAGAGTTATTCATTGAGGAGGTCTCTGTGACAGAACAGTCAGCAGAGTGACAAGCTGTGATAGGTAAGAATGCAGTTCAGTTCAGCACTACTCAGGAGACAGTGTTGCTTCAGCCTTTGGGAGTCTGACCTTGAGTAGTTTATTTCAGGTATATTCAAGCACAGCACAACCTGGGAAAAAGTGTTTTGGTAATAATCAACTCAACCCTGCATGCAAGACCAAGCTTAAGATGCGACCACACTGCAATGCTTTGTACAGTGTAAGGACATCATCTCTAAACATGAGGTTTATAGATTAAAGGGGAAGACAGGCTCAAGATAAGCGTTGGGGAGGATAGTGCTGGAAATTGGCAGAGACAATCACATTCAATACATATGTCTGGGGAGGATCTGGTGTGGCCTGTACACAGATAGTACAAAGGTCAAAGGTCAGCATGCTGTTAACCATGTCTTCTCCTAGCCTTCTGGCCAGAAAACAGGTTATAAATCTTTCCCTTTGAAGAGACAACCCAGTTTAACATCCCGGGATCCCATAGTACTTATCTGTGAGCACATGGACCTACCTGCCTCTGACAATTTATGTTGAACAAAACATCTCCACTCGATCATATGGAATTAATGTCCCTTGGTACACCATTCTCCATAGGACAGTTTCAGTATAATGAATGCTCCAATATTTGCTCAAATTTCCTAATGACTTTAGACTTAATGTTTCCTTTTCCTTATTACCAACTTTGCCTATGACTTCTAGGCTCGCATTCACACCCTTGCATTTATCAAACAAAAGATGATCTCCTTTCCAGCACTGCTCACCACTGCTGTATTTGGTTGGCGGTCATTGGGTCATGAGTAATTGTTTATAAACATTGATAGTGGCCTGAAAAATAGAAATATAGAAACAGATACAGTCTCTTCAAATAAAAGCTGATCTGTACTAATGTACCTTCTTGTGCCTTTTGCTAGCATACCGTCAGAGCTTTCATTTTCATATGGTTGAGTGGATAAAGTGCTTGCCACACAGGCACAAGGGCCAGAGTTCAGGCCTCCAGCACCCACATAATGCTGGCACAGTGTGGTGGCCTATGTCTAATCCCTGTAGTGTCTCACAGAGGCTTCCTAGTGAGACCTTACTCAAAGTCAGAGAATCTGAGCTTGCTTTACCCAGCAGGGCTGCATAATGGGATGATTTTGCCACAGGCGTGTTTACCAGGTGTTTGAAAGGGTCTACACTTGGCTGTATGGTGTGCTTTGATTTTGCAAGGCGGAGATCTTTTGCCTCTCCTCTTGGTATATTAAAAAGCCCCTTTGAATAAAGTTCTGGGCAGCTGGGTATTGACTCAGGGCCCTCCCAAAGCTATTCTGTGTCTTGGTCTTTTTTAACATCTCTTTCTTTCTACCTAGTATTTCCTCATTTCTCTCTCTTCCAACCAAGAACCCTTCTAAAGTTGGGAGCAGGTTGGAGCTGGACTCCCACAGACTCCCACAATCCCTGTAGTTGAATGATGGAGACAGAGGATCTGCAGGGGCAAGCTGGCAAGCCAAATTGATGAGCTCCAGGTTTAGCAAGAGACCACACTTCAGGAAATAAAGTGGACAGTGAATGAGCACAATGCCTGATGTCAACATCTGGCTTCCATGTACACACATTACGTGTTCATGTGCACCATTAAGTCCTTGCCACATAACACACACGTACACATGCAAAATAAAGTAAAACTCTGGATTGAAAACAGTAAACTATAGAGAGTTTTGTTACTTTACATGAATATAAATCTGTTCATGGTGAACTAATCAGTCAAAAAAAAATGTGCTTTGGTAAGACCACAGTTAATGTGTAGTAGTTTATCTAGTTTTAAAGATGTGAACACTTATTCACATGTTTCTGTAATAGGGTTACAGAATGAATTAAATAAGTTTTACCTGATCAAGGTAACAAAGCACACTTGATAACTCCAGTCACCGCCTCCCAGTCACCGCCTCCCAGCCCCAAGGCTTCCCAGTTCCAGCTCTATTGAACACAACCATAGAGCAATCATTAGGTTACTCTTCAGCATGACTCTGTCAAAACAAAGAATAAGGCCAATAATGTGGCTTTAAAACACCCAGAAACATAAATAAAACAAGATGCATTCACGTAATCTTGGGCATTGTGTTTTCATTACATTTTTAGTGTTTCCCTCACTTGTGAAATATTTTGTCAGTTTGGAAGAAGGAATACAAAACTAAAAACTTCATATCTCAAGAATTAAAATCCAACTATCATCCTAAAGATGCTTCCTTTTCACTGCATGATGGGAGTATTACACAAGTAGCCAAGTATTCACTTTATATCAGAATGTCTGTATTTTTTCAAAGCATAATAGAGAAATAGATCACTTTCTGAATGTGTGGATTGGAGAAGATAAACAGTGGTGTTTTCTTGTTATTGTTATTGTAGCTGCATTTTATTGAACCTTCAGAAGCATGTCTTCTTTTTAATCTTTTTGTGTATTTGAGTATATACATAAACACACCGCTGCATGTGTGTGAATGTATAAGTACAGGTGGGTATACACTTGGCATAAGCATCCGGAGGCAAAATGTTGATAATGAGTGTCTTCCTTTTCAAGGGTCTCTCACTGAAAACACTGTTCATCAAGTTGTTAGACTCCCTGGCTAATAATTTCCACTTCCACCTGTCTCTACCTAGTGCTTCCCGCTCTTGCTGTTACTGATATGTCTGTGAAATCGGCACTTTATGTGGGTGCTGGGAAACAAACTCAGGTACTCTTGCTTGTTGGAGACACCTCCCTAGGTACTGTCACATCGTATTAAACCTACTGAGATGTTTGATAATTTTAAATCTTTACAATTCAATTTTATATATGATTTTTCCTAGTCTGTAAATTTATCTTTCCCTAAATTTCACATCCATCATCAGCAAAACATAGCCAAAAAAAAAAGGAAAATAAAATATTTCTTAAATGACATATCTAAGAAAACAACCTCAATCTACTTGTTGGGGACAAAGAAAATTCTGATAGGAGACTTCTAATCTACTAATCATCCTTCCAATGCAGTAGTAAAGGTATCATTTTCTTGTTTTAAAAGCTTTTCACTAAGAGAGATATCATGCAAAAATAATCAGGTGGCAGCTTGATGCTAATTAAATGGTATTCTGGACAGTGTCCTGGCCTATTGGTACCAGCTAACTAACTACACATTGCTATAAAGATAACACAGCTAATCATGTAATCCCTGTGCCATACACAATTACCAACTGTGAATATGCATTAAATCAGAAAAGGGATAGTAACTGAGAACAGCCTGCAGTAATCCACTTGAACCACAGTGGCAAAGAGGTAATGAAGAGGAAACCATAGCTAAGAAATAGAATACTCTCACAAGTTTTAAAGCAAAAATTCACTTTTGGAACCCCTTTAAAAGTTGTAAATATTTAGATGTCATGGCAAAGCCTACAAATAGCATAAAAAATAATAAATATACCAAGAAATAAGCATGGGTATAATCTTTATTTTATTTTCTCACAACCTGCATCCTAGTAGCCAATCCATTAAATTGTAATGCTATAAAGAGTAGTCATGGATGCACAGGGCCAACATGGTGCCTGGATAGAACATGTCAGACTCCGTAATTCTACAAAGAATCCTATAAAAGAACAAAATAGAGTTTACCATCTTGACAAAGGAAAACTGGAAACGTGACAAAAGCAAACTGTGCTTATTTACATAATGAGCTGCCCATAACATTTCTAATACACATGCATCTTGCAGCTTCTTCCAATTTGCAGAGGTCGAGCAGAGGACTACTGTGCTGAGAATGCAGAGAAGCACAGAGGCAGGGCAGTCTGATGAGTGGTGTAGGAGGAAGATCATAAAGCAAAAATTTATCGAGCATTCAGGATAAACAGTAAATACCTGCAAACAGCCTTTTCATCTCTGAAACACACTTTAAATAGCAAGGGAAAGTGTGTTTTCCCTCACGTTCTGATGCTGTGTAAACATTACTCAATTAATCCCAGTAACACCCTGGTGAGTGTGAATAGGTGTTTTCAGTGATCTTCAAATAAATGTAACTGATGTTAATGGTATACATTTCCACAACATATTTTTTCCCTTGGAGGTTTGGAGTTTTGTACTATTTTGCAATTGCTTAACTCACATTAATCATTACAATTTCTCTATGAGGCATAGAAAATTATCATTATAAGTATGATTGAAAATTATCAAATGAGGAAGGAATTTTATTGTTTTTAAATCACTCATTTCAGAATCATTCATATTGGGTGCTAACTAAAATAATACTGTGCTTTTTTTTCTTTGCAGGACTCAAACCTGACTAGAAATTAAATTCTAAATTCTGAGATAGGAGATGTAGCTCAGTTAGTAAAGTCCTCCTCTAGCATATAATAATTGGGGTTTAATCCCTCATATTTTACAGACAGGTAATTTTTAGCTATACCTTGTAATCCCAGGAGTCAGAAGCTGGAGGCAGGAGAATCAAGAGTTGAAGGCCATCTTCATCTACACACTAGACTAGCATTGGTTACATGATACCATGTCTCAAAAGCATTCAATCAATCATTCAAGTCTAAAGTTTTATGATTAGAATGAAGGAAATTAGAAGCAAGTAATATGAGATTAAGGCTGATCATAAATGAATAGAGTCATCCATTCAGCATCACCAGGCTCCTGTGGTCCCTGGCTCTGTGTTGGGGACCAGGATTTCCATATTTTAGGTGGCCCTATTTTTGCCATTTCCCCTTTGTTTTGGTGTCTAATGGGGCTGCACAACTTCAACCTGGGATTTTCTTCCCTCTAACTCCAGACATCAGTTTCGTGGATCTCCCTGTTTCAAGGTCAGTGTAAAGTTGTCTTTTTTTTCTTTTTTTTAAAGCAGCACTAAGCTAATAAATTCTGATTCATGTAGCATCTTTGTCTGGTTCTTTCTAAAGCTCACACTCTTACAGTATCATTCCCAGATGGTGTGGGCACCGTTAAAGAATCTTTGTAGGAAATGTCCCAATCCAGTACTGATAAAGTCCCCTTCCTTTCTGTATCAACATGTGCTTTTTTTCTCTTGTTTTTCCCTGAGGCCGGAACTAGCAAACACAGGCCTCTAACCCACTACCTCAGCCTGGGGAGTACTGGGATTACAAGCAAGAGCTATTACCCTAGCCTGACATCTCCTTCTTAAAGACTCACAAACCACCCCAAATAACTGCAACCGAGCTCTTTTCTGAGATGTTTTGACTCATGTGAAATTGCATGTCAACTATCTCAGGAGTAGGCCTAGCTGGCGACATGGCTCAGAGAGCTGAGGCAGTCACCACCAAGCCTTACAGCCTGAGTGAGATCCCTGGAAGCCACAGGGTGGAAGGTGAGAACTGGCTCCTGTCAATTGTCCTGTGACCTGCATGCTTGTGACTTGGCACAGGTGCAGAATGGATAACAGCTACTGGTTATTTTATGTCTGGAAGAATTCAGCAGCTGTAATATGTTCAGTTTCAAAAGTTGTTATGAGTCTAGGGATGGGGTAGGGCTGGTTGATGTTTAGAAAACTCATTTTCTGCATGGGCCAGAGGGAGGCCAAAACACTTGGTAAAGTATTCAAAACATATATCCCAGACCTCTGGCAACTCTGAGGAGTGGAGTGCTTCATAGAATGCAGCCCTTGAGGTCAGGTGGCCTGTGTCTAAGTTCCCTCCTGTCCTATACAGTACAAGCTGGGAAAGACAGTGTAGGGACTAGAGACCTGGCTCAGCAGTTAAGAACAATGGTTGCTCTTTCAGAGGACCTGGGTTTAATTGCAACCACCCACATGGCAGCTCATAATCACTAACTCCACTTCCACAGCATATGCTGCCCTCTTCTACCCTTGGTGGGTACCAGGTGGTACGCTGATTAATATACATGCAGACAAAACACCTATACACATACTTGTTTAAGTAGACAGTGTAAAGCCAGGTGAATGTCATATTCCAAAGAAAACAAAAACAATTAGCTTTGTTTAGGATTGGGACATGATAGGCTGTTGTAGAATATTACTTTAACTATGTAAAGGTATGTTACATTTGTTTATGCTACATTTATTTCACAATGGAAAGATGTGTTACATTTGTTTGTGGCTGCATTTGTTTAATTATGTAAAGATGTATTGCTGTTTCACTTTGCCTGTCTAAGGCACCTGATTGGTCTAAAAATGCTGAATGGCTAATACCTAGGCAGGAGAGAGATAAGCAGGAATGGCATGCAGAGAGAATAAATAGGAGGAATCTAGGCAAAGGAGTAGAGAGAAGAGAGAATGAGGGAGAAAGAAAGGATACCCAGGGCCAGCCAGGCAGCTGCCAGCCAGCAGACACAGAATGAAAGAAAGGTAAAAAGCCCTGAGGCAAAACTTAGATGAAGAGAAACAGGTTAAATTAAGTTATAAGAGCTAGTGAGACAAGCATAACCTGAGCATTCATAACTAATATTAAGTCTCCATGTCCTGATTTGGGAGCTGGTTGGTGGCCCAAAGAAAGCCTGTTACAGTGGGGCATGGAGAGGTACCAGAGAGTGGCACCAAGAGAATTAGGAGTTGGACCAACTTGGTCCATATCAGAATCTACTTTTAAAGACCAAAAATTAAACTAAATAAATCCAAAATAAAAACCTCTATTAATCCCTGTGCTTCCGTCTAAGTTCAAAACCTCTTCCAACTCTGTTTCATTAATTTTTGGTGGGGGGCAGGGCTGGGCATATAGCTTAGTGATAGAGCAGTTGCCTTGCATGTCTGAGGTCCTGGGTTCATCCCCAGTGCTACAAAGATGAAATGAATCAATCAACAATACTAGTTGAGATCTGACTATAGAATGGTCCCTATTCTAAGTCTTTGGATACACAAGTAGACAATAGAAAGACTAGTCTTGGTCTTGATGGATTTGACAGCCTAGAAAAGAAGAAGTTAATAAAAAGAGTGAACTGTTGGGATAATCTTTTTGTACAGTGTGTGAAAATGTCCCTCTGTCCTTCCTCACCTGCCTAAGGCATCTACTGATTGGTTTGATAAAGAGCTGAATGACCAATAGCTAGGCAGGAGAGGATAGGCAGGACTTTTGGGCAAAGATAGGAACTCTGGGAAAGAATCAGAGGCATGAGATTTTCCAGCCAGACTTGGAGGAAGTCGGATGTATGAAACAAAGGAGAGGTAACAAGCCACATGGTAGAGTGTAGATTAATATAAATGGGTTAATTTTGGTATAAAGCACTAGTTGGGAACAACCTAAACTATGGCCAAACTTTCATAATTAATAAAAAGTGTTCATGTCATTATTCAGGAGCTAGTAGTCCAAAGAAAGACCTGCTACAGTGGACAAAGTACAGCCGAAGATAAATCTCTATGGAGTTCATCAGAATAAAGAAGCAAAGAGGAAGGCTCCAGTTGGGGCAAACAGTAAGAGAGGTACATTTCATAGAAATGAAGGGGAGAATCTGGGATGAACATACTAAAATGCCCCCCTTATTGTGAAGGCCAAAAAATTAAGATGTGGCTGGGTGGTGGTTGTTATATATTAATGGAGTTTTCTGCCTGAATCTGTCAAATGTTAATGGACTAGACATCATTAATGTAATCTTGACTATATGTATTGTATATACTTATTAGATAGTTTTTCTTGTATTAGTTATAAGCTTTTTTAATTTTAGACAAAAAGAGAGGAAATGTGGTGGTATTGTATTGCCCAAAATATTGTGTACGCTAATAAACTTATCTGGGGTCAGAGAACAGGACAGCCACAATATTAAAGGTTAGGCAGTGGTAGCACACGCCTTTAATCCTAGCATTCCAGAGGCAGAAATCCAAGTGCATGGTGACCAACGCCTTTAATCCCAGAAAGCAAGCCTTCAATCCCAGGGAGTGGTGGTAGAAAGCAGAAAGGTATATAAGGCGTGAGGACCAGAAACTAGAGGCATTTGCCCTGGAGAGGCATTTGCCCTGGAGAGGCATTTGCCCTGGAGAGGCATTTGCCCTGGAGAGGCATTTGGCCTGGAGAAGCATTTGGGCTGGTTAAGCTTTCAGGCTTCTAGCAGCAGTTCAGCTGAGAGTCATTTGGATATGAGGACATAGAGGCCTCCAGTTTGAGGAAGCAAGACCAGCTGAGGATCCAGCAAGGTGAGATAGCTGTGGCTTGTTCTGTCTCTCTGACCTTCCAGTGTTCACCCCAATAACTGGCTCAGGTTTGATTTTATTAATAAGAACTTTTAAGATTCATGCTACAGGTGGTGACACTCGTCTTTAATCCCAGCACTCTGAAGGCAGAGGCAGCTTGTCTACAAAGTGAGTTCCATGACATCCAGGTCTATTCAGAGAAATCCTGTCTTGAAAAACAACAACAAAAATTAAGATGTATATGAGATATGCCAAGTATTCAATAGAGGTTGCTTTTGCAACCATTTTATAGACATAGTTGAGAGTTCTTCTTTCTTGAGAGCTTCTGCAACATCGAGACTTGGAATTAACATACATTGTTTAGTGACTATATTTAATGAGACAGGCTGCTTCTCTTGTACAAGGGAGTACTAACCTAGGCAATGCTCACTCCACACATGGGAGCATTTTGTAGACAGCTCATGTCTTCAAAGTTCTCAGAATCTCTAATCTTAGAATGAAATGGCTGGGTTGCAAATCCATTCTTGTCACTTGAGCATCTTTCCCCAATAGCAGAGTCAGGAGACTTAAAAAACAATGACCTGAGTGTTGCACAGTAGCATTGATGATCTCAGTAAGGTATTTGAAATGCAAAGCATAAAAGCCTTGCAGAGATCTAAAGAAATAGTTCAATGGACTACATTTGGTAGGGACTGACAGTTTATTGAATTACTAAATGCACATAATTTGATTGCAGCAAAATCAAATGATTCCAATGCCACTGAAGTTCTGCAAAGTATCGGGACTGGATAGGAATAACCATCATTCAATGGTTCAATACCTTGTGCAATACCTCTTCTCAAGGATAAGACCCATGAGGCTCTTCATGTCAAGAAGTAATCCTCATCCTAATAACAGTGGAAATAACAGCAAAATATGAGAGAAGCCTAAAGGGAAACAGTGAAAGACTATGTTGTCATAAGATACACCCTAGTAAACATTTCTGTCTAGCTAATACCCTCAGGTGAGAAATTATACAAACTATGTTTTTATTCCACAATTAAGCCTAGCAGTTTATTTATTTATTTTGGGTTTTTCAAGACAGGGTTTCTCTGTGTAACAGCCCTAGCTGTCCTTGAACTCGCTTTGTAGACCAGGCTGGCCTCAAACTCACAGAGATTCGCCTGCCTTGGCCTCCTGGGTGCTGGGATTAAAGGCGTGTTCCACCATGCATGGCTAAGTCTAACATTTTTAAAGCTATCAGTGCTAAAGGTCATATAATTTAAAATATATTGATAGAAAACAAAATTTTAACTTTATTAGATAGTGTTATTAAAGTATGTTTGTCAATTCTGTGTTTGGCCATCTTTACATGAAAATATAAATGTGAATGTCATCCAAGAAAAGAGGAAAGTGAGTCAAGGAAAACCAAATCTCATTATCAGAAACACAGTATAATATATTCATTTCATTGCTTAATGTTACAATTATTACAGATATGTAAAATATTCATATCTACATCTACATATCTAGGCCTGCACTCAGATACTTCTCTAAACTTCTCTATCCTTTTGTGTCAGTGCAAAATCAAAGTTGTTTGCATACATCTGTCAAGTGCACAAAGTCACGACAGTCAAAGCAATGAGACCATATGTGTAAAGCACACATACAGTGACTTCTGCTTGCATGCCTCCTCTTCCTTCAGTGGAATTGTGTTACCCTCAGAGAGCATGCTTAATTTAAATATGTACTTGGACTCAATGAAGAGCAATGCTAGTCTCTGGGTCATCGGTTTGCTACTTGAACCAGCTTTTGATCTAGTGCTATTCCGGCTGGAATAAAAGCAAACCACTTGCATGGTGAGCTGAAGCCTACAGTCAAAGTCAGAAACGCACATTCAACTTCCCAACAGGCAGCTAAGGCTCAAGTGCATCTCAAGTTTTAATGATGACAAAAAATACAAATATAACTCTCAATGTATCTTTTGAGGTATAAAGTCTTATGTTAAGTAAAGGATAAATTCATGGCTATTCCTTGTATGCTCAGCAATAAATGAGAAAAGCATTTACCTCACAAAGATCTGAACAGTCTCTGTTTCTGACAGTGCATTGCTCTCCGCTGTCCATGCCATGCCTGTCTCCAGCGTCCCTCTATAGAAAACAATGACTGCCATCTGGGTGCTCTATGCTATCCCTCCTGAACATATCAAGTGTTTGTCTCTTTACTTGTTTACTTGTTCTGTTTCCCATTCCTTCACCATCTGTTTCCTTTCACAGTGACTTATTCTCACCCATTCTTAAGTCCTGATTCAATTCAACCCTCATCATCATTTTGTTTTCAAATAACCCCAATGGTGGGCGCGGAAATAGCCTCTGTGGAACTTAATTTTTCTCCTCATCTTTACTGTTTTCAATATGAACACTTACTAAGTAGTGGGGATATAATATGGACAACAGAAACTCAGAGGTTTAAGATACCACTCAAGACATTTGGTCTAAATGCCAATCTTATAAAAGCAAGCCTTCTCCCTACCCCTGGCAGATGCTCATTCACACTTGCAAGGATGAGTTTATTTTTTTAATTAAATGTAAACATCCCAATCAGAACATGTAGAGATTAGTCCCAGTAATTGCATGTAAAATTAACTGAAACTTTTAAAGTTGAAAAAAATAACCTGTACTCTTTCTTTCTCAGACAGGGCTGAAATGTGACTATTCTCTGTTATTGTAACTTAGGGTGGAATGCCAGGATCTGATTACATCTATGTAAGTGATACCACATGCCTTATAATAGATTGCAGGTTGAGGAACACCATTTTTAACCAAGTTAATTGTCTTCTGGTATACTGAAAATTTAGTCTTTCTTAGACTGCCACCAAAAACCATGTTCAAAGCCTCTTTGAACTTAAAGAATATAGAATATCTGTTAGAGTATAATATCTAGAGCAGTGCCAATGTGTATACAGTGAACCTTCAAAAGTACAGGTGGGATGTCTGCTGGTGTGATTATCAGAGCATTGAGATACCAGTAGCACATCATTTTCAAAGATATGCATGTTTGTCCCCATTAACACTGATGTCTAGCTGAATTATTTAAAAATTGCCTTCCATCTAAGCCTGGTTCGATTTTTCTTATAGCCATCTGGCACTTTTGAATAGGAAAACAGATGCAAGAAGACTGAACTCTGAAAATGAGGGTCCTATGCAAAGTCATGCTACCAGTGGAAGGGTGGGGGCCGAGGAAGAGTTCACACTGCAGAAACAGTTGAGCGACCAAGCTCCCTGTGGAGAGGATAACGCCCTCACTGAGAAACCCTTTGTTATGATTTCATTCCTTCAATTTTCCAACATTCAAAAGACCACCCCTCTGTGTTGGTCAGTTTTATGTCAACTTGATCCAAGCTAGAGTCATCTGAAAGGCAGGTACCTCAATTGAGAAGACACCTCCATAAGGTCAAGCTGTGAGGTAGTTTTTAAATTAGTGATTGATGGGGGAAGGCACAGAACATTGTGGGTGGTGCCATCCCTGAGCAGGTAGTCCTGGGTTCTATAAGAAAGCAGGCTGAGCAAGCCATGAGGAGCAAGCCAGTAAGCAGTATCCCTTCATGGCCCCTACATCAGCTCTAGGTTCCTGCCCTGTTTAAGTTCCTGTCTTTACTTCCTTCAATATTGGACTATGATGTAGAAATGTAAGACAAACCCTTTCCTCCCCAACTAGCTTTTGGTAATGGTGTTTTATCACAACAATAAAATCCCTAACTTAAAACTCCATCTTACCAAGACAGGAAGAATAATATAATCGATCACTTCAGTATTCCTATCACACTACAGATGCAGAATTCCTCAGCTCTACATAAAATTAAAGCTCAGAAATTTCGACCCACTATCACCTTCAAAAATGTACTTGGCATTAGTTTCAGTTTGTTCATCAATTTAGGAACTTAAAATCTAGGTTTATTTATAATTTTACCACTTTTATGTGTCAGAACAGGGAAAGAAAGACACTAAATGGAAAAGAATTTCATAGGTTGTTTTTTAATGCACCATCTGTACTTTTGTTAGGCTATAAAATACATGTATATTTTTAGTTCAGAGAACTTAAGTGGGCTGTGAGTGGCATTGTATAGAATTATGGTTTTTATTTTGTTGTCACCATGCTGATTGTGATATCATTGGGAAGTCAACAAGTAGCTCTAGGCCAATTTCCACATGTTCTTTGCAATACTAAGAATGTCTTAGTAGGATACAGAAGAGGAGGTGCAGAGCTCTTTTACTGAATGCCCCAAAGCCACATTTGCAAGTCTTGGTTAAGTCTGTTAATCAACAGCACCCATTGAGCTCCCCTGTGTGTAGTGCTTCTTATTTGATGAAAGTTGACCCAATAGAAAGAAGTGGAATCCTCTATCTTCAAAAGCAGCCAAGGGAAGGAGATAGTGTATAAATATGCAGTGGTACTATATGTTAAATTCAGCATTCTTAATTGTATATGTAAATGGCTGAAACATTTCTAATAGGTGTATATTTTAACCAGAAATTCATTTACAGAAATCAGATATTTGGATCATTTCTTAAAGAAAGACTACAGGGTCCCAAGGGATGTGATTGATTAAGAGATAAATCTTACATCTTTTTCTACCTCAGGGCTTCTAGCAGGAGCCACCTTATTCTCAAGATAGCCCCTACCAATGAATGAGCAGAGAAGGCAACTGTGCAAGGTGTTGGCAGACCCTACCACAGGGCATTCTTTGCTTTGAAGTTCCTATTGGGAAACATGCACTGTGGCCTCATCATCCTATTTATATATTTTCTTTTCATGAGTATTTATCAGAAGTTTACCAAGTCTTTTGAAAAGATGCATTTTTTTTCATGAAAATGAAACTTAGAACACAGTTTTTAGTGTATTTATAATATTATTTATAGCATTAAAATTAATGGACTATTGCTACATGCTACACTGTAGCTAAACATTGAAAATTTATGCAAAGTGAAATGAGCCAGGCACAAACATATTATAAAAAAATATTGTACGGTTAGTCCATTTTTTTCTGAAATGCCCGGAATAGACAAATCTTTAGTGACAGAAAGTAGAGAAGTGGATGCAAGAGACTGGGGTAAAGAAGCACTGATGATGATTGCTAATGGGTATGAGGATTTGGGAGGGGGTTGTGGTGATTTGAATAATAATGGTCCCCATAGGCTCATATATTTGAATGTTTAGGGATTGGCATTAGGAGGTGTGGCTTTTTGGGCAGGTGTTGGAGAAAGTATGTCACTGGAGGTGGACTTTGGGGGTTCAAATGTCGAAGCCAGACCCAGTGATTCTCTCCTGCTTCCTGCTTCCTGCCAATCAGGATGTAGAACTCTCACTTATTTCTCAAGCACCATGTCTGCCTACATGCTGCCATGCTTCCTGCGATAAAGAACTAAATCTCTGAAACTGTAAGCCAGCCCCAGTTAAATCCCTTCTTTATTAAGAGTTGCCTGGTGATGGTGATTCTTCACAGCAATAATCATGGACCATAGTGGGGTAGTAAGAAAAATGCTCTAAAATTAGATGTGTTAAAGGTACTGTAGCCTTACTATATCCACGAGGTTTGACCACAACAAGTGTAAACAGAACACATAAGCAGTGCATGAATATCTTATGGTAATAAATGTATATGAGTAAAACCATTAAGTCATTTTAAAATATACTGTGCTGTTTTTAAATAGTAATACCATTTACTAGTGGAAGGCACCTGTCTATCCTTCACTGACAGCTGTCATTTCTCAACACATGAGCAAAGCAAACTGCTTCTACTGGTGAAAACTAAAGTCAAATTTGAGTTAAATTTACATAAAACTTAAATGGTTGATCCTGAGTGGATACTGAAGGGAAAAGTCAAGGAACCCCGAGAGTATGCTCCCTAATCGCTTGTTTCTATTCCTTTGTGATTAGGATAATCAGTGCATAGGTAATCATATACCAGCAGCATGCTACCTGGGGCTTCCTTTTAGAATAGGACAGCCAAAGATGCTGTGTATCCCACGTTTAGAGTAAAGTATGAGAAGCCACTGAAAGTAGATGCGATGCATGAAGAGGAGGAAAGGCTGGCCCTGCAATGACTGACTGACCTGATTCCTCCTTTGTAAATGCTATGAAGGATCAAGAGAAGTATGTGGTTATGGTAAAAGGGCTGCTTTATCCTTAAAACTACAGCTGTCTTTTGACTACAACACTGACAGATTATGAGTTGTTATGAGTTGCCATAAAACATAACGATTCATACATTTGACTCCTCAGTTAGATATTAGTTTAAGCAGCTAACTATCAGCCTTGCTTCTAAGTCTACCAAAGAAGTAGAGAAAAGGGACTCGAGAGGAATGACAGAATTCTGATAGGGAATCCATTGTGGAACTGGCAACAATCCACACAGGTATTATGGATTGCGCCCAGAGAATTTTCTACTACCTGTAATTTCATATAAGGTCATTTGCAGGTCAAAGTGATTCTAACAGTAAGATGCCATGTGCTAGATTTAGAGTTAGGAATAGAGGAGATGAGACAGTGTGTCGTCTACAAGGGAGGGCAGTGAGAAGAGGGCTCTTGAGGATCTCCTAAGTTCACCCAAAGAAAGAAATCATCTTTACTGCCTTTACTCATCAAACAAGCATACATATTTGTTGACACAGGGGCAGTGAATAAAGAGATTTAGGTAAAGAGTATTTCAAATTTTCCCTGTTAAGAGCCATCTGTACACATCACACATTCCATTTGGTATTCCAGTCCTCATCACACTAGAAGCATCTACTTAATGTGGGGCAAGCTAACAGATGAATTTCAAAAACTACTCTTCATTTAAAACATTGGCCTTCTAAAGGTTTTACAAATATTGACTAGAGTTTTGTCTTAGCCTATCCTCAGTAGTTCCTCTCACATTTAACACCTCTAGACACATTTGTTATTTGAAACAGACACTAATTGTTCTGATTCTCTAAATAAAAATGTACACAGCAGTTGGAAAGTATACACAAGTAGCAAGAATATATGTTAGAATGTGCACTCAAACCATCAGAAGAAAGGCTCACTGCTATCCTGAAGCCTCCCCAGCCACACGTATAGTCAAGAGATATGAAAGCTGTATTCTGAGCGATTGTCTCTGGGGCCCTGGAAAGCAATCTCAAGTTCAGTCCGTGCAGAACTCCCAGTCAGATATTTCTGTTGCTTTCTATAGTAAAATTTGTTCACAGTGTGATGTTGAATATAGTTTCTACCTACCAATTATCTAATAAAAGTGGGAAATCTCCTTCAATGTGGAGGAGACAGACTTTCTGCCCATAGTCCATTTCTTCTCCAACCAGCACTGGGATTACTGCAGATTCTTCCTGGTTTCTATTGTCAGCTGACCTCCAAGGACAATTCTTTTTTCTACTCAATCTCTGTCCTGTGCCTCTGTCCTTTATAACTTCTTGCATTGCTGTATTCCCATTCGATATCATGTACAACTCGCATACGTCCCCAGTGTCTCAACACTGTATTTGTTAAGACTACTCGCAGACTTGTTGCTATCCTACCCATCCATCTACAGGCACTTCTATCTTATAATTTTTCCATAAATAAATACATTGGTCATCATTCAACCATGCCCAGACACTGTCCTTTTATTTCCAGCTCTTCACACCTTTTGGAGTTATTTTCAGAACAAGCAAAATATTCCTTGATTTTGTCCAAACCTCTGTCAGAATATCTTTTAGCACTTTACATTTATAGATAATATTTACTCCAAGAATTTTTAACAGTTATTTTCATGCATTTATCCTCAATGTTCCCAGCTTAACCTGAAATTACATAGACCTCTTTGTATCTGCTTGTACCTACTAATGAAAGATGGAGAAATTCAGGTCTGGTCGGAATTCTCATGGGTTAAGTCTTGCAGGTATTACCATCATTTAATTCCATTCTCTCAGAATAAAACTGGCAGTTAAACAATCAAAATTGCTTATTTTACTCAATCAATAGTCTCTTCCACTTGGATCAGTGTGATTAACAGTCCTACACTTTCAAATCACATTTCTCTAAATTCATTCTTTAAGGAAAACACCAATTAGCTTCCTATTATAGATAGTTTAAAAAATCTGCACACTAATTAACATGCTCTTTACTTAATTTGAATCTACAAATATTCAAAAGAAAACTGCAATGAAAATCAGGAGGATAATACATTTCTGTTTCTTTAATGCAGTGATAAATTATTCTTGAAAAAAACATGAATACATATTTTCATTTTCTAAGTGGTAAATTAGAAACAGAAGAGCAACAAAATTCAATGACATGAAAATAATACAGAAAAAAGAGTGAAGACTTCAGGGAAAAGGAATTAATCTAATTTATTACGATGTTTTGGGAAATTGATATTAGCCAATAGTTCAGAAAGTGTGCATCAACTTTTATCATAATTATAAAACTAAAAGATGCTAGGACCAACTCCAAGCTCCAAGTTTCTGAAGTATAAAAGGTTTGTTTTGGTGTCTGTTACCTAAGCAACACCTGGTCACTTATCTGGTGTGTTTATCTGGGTGTGTTCATGAATAAATTATCTTTCCCTTATGTCTCCATCCCTCTTTGTTGGAATGAGAACATAGTTGCACCTTTGAAATACCCCTGGAAATTTCCACTTCTCTTAGAACTTCCACCAAAATTCATTCCCTCTTAAATTCTTACGGTAACAATAGCTACGCCTGTTTTGTGCTACCCTTGTTGGTATCTTGGTAAGTAATTATATATATATCATAGATATATATAATATATATCATATAGATATATAATATACATCATATATAATATATCATATAGATATGTATAATATATAATATATCATATAGATATATGATAGATATATATGATATATATCATATATAATATATATCATATATATATATCCTACTGTCAAATATAAACTGCTCTAGTTTCTGTTCAGAATGAAAGCTTTGTGCCTTATGATCGGATTATCATCCGTGTTTTTAGGTTCATTTCTAGGCATTACATGACCCATTCTCACCTACCCTCTACCTACTGCCCATGATTAGAAACACCCAGTCTCCCCGAACTCTAAACCAGCTGTGCTCTTGCACACCATTGCACACCTATACATCACTTTCTTCTCTTCTGCACTCAGTAACAGCCATGTCCTAGCACTTTCCTGTGCATTGACTTGAACATTAATTTGCACTTAACTCATGTTCCACACTTCTAGTTTTCGCTCTGCCTCAACTCCTCAGATCGTAGTGGAGGTCTCCTTTCCCATTGTGAATGTTCTCTAGTTTTTGTGTGTTCTGTGTGTGTGTGTGTGTGTGTTGTTCATAAATGCATATATTTCCTCCACTAGAGAGCAACAGCTTTATTCTCTCTTTTATCTCCCTAGTGCACCTCAGAACAATGGATGTGCAAAATATATTTAGCTTAAAAATATGAGTGACCAAAGTATCAGAACTAAACATTAAGGTATCTGAATATCAAGAAACTCAATAATTCCAACTACATACGTTAAAATTAATTCTGAATTAGATAGGCCTAAAAATGTAATAGTGTTATAACTTTTTAACATAAAGATTATGATTTCAAATATACCTGGGTAAAAAATGGCAAAGTGAGTATTAAAAGTATTTAAGAAAACAATTTAAAGTACCTGTAAACAATTGAGATGAAAACTATTTATTTAATAATATAACCTATACATTTCTTAATATAAAATACTTGCTGGATTGTGTTAACACTTTGAATTGCAGTTTTACTAATATATTCAACCAAGTAATCTTTAAAATATTACTGATTCCACCTACCCACTGAAGAAAGTCACAGAATGTGCCAAGCAGAAAACAAGATTTCCCGCTTCTCAGCCTGCCATCCCATGTTCCTCTCTCCAGCTTAACATCTTCATGCACACCGACAGGCAGGAAGTCGGGGTCACACATCCATCTTTCATCACCTGTTGGATCTCATTCCAACTGGCAGCAGTTCGGGTGCAGACAAAGCCTGCTATCAGGTTTCTTTCTCCTTTATTTTAAGACAGAGTGGTAACATTACCCAGAGATGTACATTATTTGTCGTTTTCTCTAGATAGAGCCCTATGACTCTGTGTGTGACTGTGAATGCTGATTTTGCTAAATACATATTCAGACAGAAGATAAAACAACTCACGTCTTAGTTTAAATAAGAATTAACAGAAAAAATCACTGATATATTTTCTAAAGATAGCTAGATAATATTTTGTATTGGAGATTTATAAAAAGCATATAACTCTGTGATACAAACATCAAAGTCTCTATAATACAAAATTACTTGAAAAACAAAATGTTTTAACTTCTATAGTAAGGAATAACAGACAACTGGGCTTAGGTATTGAATAACTTGGATAAAGACTATTAATAGTTTTAAAATAATTTTAAGGAAATAATGAAATAAAAATGAAAGATAAGAATCCAAAAAAAATATACATGGCCTCAAAAGGAAGAACTTAAAGCCTTTTGGGAGAAAACACATGATAGCAGAGACTACTGAGAGTTTAGATATTTCTACATTGTGTTTTCAAGTGGTTTTCTTTATTAGTTGTCCTTATCAGAATGTAAATCAGGTTATAAAATATGGAAGTAAAAGTGTAATGAAATAAAAGCAAAATATTTCAGGAAATATTAAATATTAAAAACAATGGCTGATTTTTAATAAATCTAGACATTTACCTACTGAAAAGTACTGAAAATGTTAAGAAAATGGAGTAATACTTATGCCAATAATTATCCTGTATAAAAATAGTTTTTGTATGGATTTGGACTCAGACTCATTCAAACAGTGGAACCAGAAAAATCTTTATTCCTCAGTTGTTCCACGCTAACACATGTCTGAATCTTTATAACACCAACGAGATGAACAAAAAAATCAGTCAACAACCGATGACTTGACAATCAACATTTTCTGAAAGCAGCGTATTGTGGCTGAAGCTTAAATATATATTTAAACAACATAGGAACAGCATTAAAGCTATGGAAGCCAAACAAGACTATAAGGAAATAATGTATCTGGGAATAATATGAAAATATTCTTTCCCAAACTTTCTCAAGGAGTCAAAGTGGCCATTAGAAGATCTTTCATATACTTAGCTCTATTTATTTTATAATAAGCACAAAGATACACCAACCATTAAACCTCAGATTTAACAAAATAAAGAAAGATAAGACAACCTCTGGGAAGGTTTAATAGAATCAAAGCAATATTACTAATTTAGAAAGTGTCTCACCTTAATAATATAAAAGACTCTGGAAAAAACATACTGGCCAAGTTGTTAACCAATATTGAATGTATAAGCAAAGAGTTAAAGCTTTATTCACATGACATCACATCAATGTGGTAAAATACTTGACTCCAATTTATTTTTTATATTATATATAAATATGTTTTATATATGTACATATAACATATATATAATATAAGAAATAGAGGGCTAGTATCTCATACTTCCTAATGAAGAGATCATATTAGTTTTGATTAACTAGCATTTTTTCAAACATTTAACCATATTTCTTATTCTCTTCATGTCATGGACAAAATTTGATAATCTGCCCATTTTGCTTTATGAATAAAATAGGATTAGTTCTGTAAACCACCACTGTATCTACAGATATATGATGGTAAAGAAACAACTGATTGAACACTGTATTTGGATAACACTCTGGAGAAAATGTCTAACTTTATATGACTTAGTCCAAGCACTGATCATCTATTATAGGTTAATATTTTTATTTTATAAATGAAAGAATGAGGTCAAGGTAAATGCTGCTTGCCAAAGTCATCAGCAGTAACTAGCATTGCATGGCTATGTGAAAGTTCAAGCGTGGCTATATTTGATTTAAAAGCTCATTTTCTCAACCATTAAACTGTACTACTGCCATCTAAAGACCCTGGAATGCACTGAAACTCATATTTTTATTTAGAAAATAATGCATACTTTATCACAGTAAAAATACTGTCAACAGAAATATCCCCCACCAACACAGTTTCATAATCCTTCAACTCAAAGAAAGCACACAGAATTTTAAAAAATATTTTAATGTTTATGGATATTGTGCCTACATGCATGTCTGTGTACCACCTGCATGTCAGGTGCCCACAGGGACCAGAGAGGGCATCAGTTCTCCTTGAACTAGAATTAAAGATGGGTGTAAGCCACCATGTGGGAAAGGGGAAAAAATTCCTCTGCAAAAGGACCCAGTGCTCTCAAGTGACAGACTTCTCTCCAACCTTGCACAATAGAACCTCATTACTAAAGAAAACAATAACTCCCCAATAATGGTTTCTGTGGACTCTGAAGAGTCTTTGTCTACCTCCATCTTGTTTGGGCAATTGTTTGCTAGGACTGCCACATGACCATTTAATGTCACTGCCTAGTATTGAGGTCTTGCTGGTTGATATCTTATCTGGAATGTTTTGAACCAGAAGTGTTTCAGACTCAGAATCTTCTGACCCTGTCCTAGCTTTAATTGCCAACTTGTCACAGCCTAGGCATGTCCTTCCAGCACATGCAAACCACAGCACAGCTCTTCACTGGGCATTATAGCATCAGTGGTGCTGCTGTCAAGAGTTCATCTCATCAGCACTAATGGGCACTGCATGTAGCACAGTACATTGGCACTAAGATGCTGATTTGTCTCTACTAGACTTCCATGAGGGCTTTGTCCAGAGATGCTGAGGTTTCCCATTCTAGGGAGCACCGAGAGCAATGGCACAAAGGGGACTGTATGTTCCAGGAGTTGTGCAGTGCACAAAACTCACAGCTGTCCATGTAAGTTCAGCCAAGCCCTGGATAGTAGAGGGATTTCAGCTTGTTCTGTAGTACTATTTAATGACATGTAACTCCTGCTAGAACATAAGCTCTCAGAAGACAGATTTCCTGATGCATACCAATAACCAAGACTATTGAAAAGCAGACACTTAATACACAGTTGGTAAACAAATGGTTCTAAAGGAGAACTCAGCATATTGAGGAACCCTGAACTAGCTAGTGCTCATATGAAATAACATGACACACTAGTAGTGGCCTAAGTGGAATAAAGCTTGTTAAGACTACTTTGAAAAAGGCATCCTTTCATGTTAAATTAGAAATCAACCCACAGCTTTGCTTGTCAGTAAATGTATATGTGCCTCCCTTGCTCCTCACTGATTTCTGTGTCATTTCTGACTTTCACCTTACAGGAGTTTAAGAGTCACTAAAGAAAGAGATGACTCACGAGGCTCTGGAATAGGCTGAGATCAACAATGCTCGAAGTTGTAGTGAAAGACTGAACAGCAGCAACTTTAGGGCTGAATATAGGTGGATCCATCCACAGATGGGATAAACCCAAACAAATGGGCGCACTGATGACCAACATAGGCTTGAAGCGAGAAGGAAGGTGACACACAGGGACGTTCCAGGGAGGCAGAACGCACTCCCTTAAGTTTTCACCTTCAACACATTCTTAGTCTGATAGTTCAAGAAAACTCCAGAACCTTTCAAAACGTTGAGAGATGTGCATCTGAGGTGGTCCTGAGGCAGACTCCCACAATGAAAGTAAGGTTGCTCTCCCAGGATTCTGTATCTGATGACCACCGTTGCTGGCAGCTGTAACGTATTTACAGCTGGGTGTACAATAGGGGCTGGTGGCTTTCTCTTTCCTCTGATTACTTTCTTCAATGTCAACACTGTGAGGTGAGGATATCACAATCCTCTTTGGCAGGCAGGTGTTGTATGGTGTGAAAATTCAAGTGATGGAAAATAACGTAAACAATTTCTCTTGTAATCATTTTGTCAAAAGATGGCATTCTGCTGAAGAATATAAAAATCCAAGCTATCTGCAAAGATGCCCTAAATATTGCATTCAAAGATAAATAACGAAGAGTCACCCTAACGACGGTGAACTTAAGCAGCACTGTCATCAGTTAACACAGAGAAGCAACACATGCATCTGGCATTTGCTCTGTGTTCCCCCTTTCTATTGTTGCATTAAAGCGGCAACTTTCTGAGCATTTCAAAATGACAGGAAACTGTTTTCTAATGCTGTGTAGGTGAACAGAGGTGCGAAGGATAGTCCAGAGGTTGACAGGGTAAGAGAGGTGCTATGATTGGTTCAGCAGCACCTCAGCGTACCAAACAGCATTTTCCTGCACTGTTGTTAAAGAAGCTTGTTCTAACCAGGCTAAGATGATACTATGAGTTCGAGTACTCACAAAAATGAATGTTGTTCTCATTCTAGCTAGATGAATAACCATTCCATTTGGCAAAGAATCTAAAATTTGGGAGCTTCAGAAATAAATGTGAATGACCTCCTCCCCCTCCCCACGCATGTATATGTGTCTTATGCAGTCCACATTAAATCACTTGGCTTGGTTTGATTTTCCTGGTCATTAAACTCCCCTTTCTATAATTTCCATGCTGCGAAGCAAACAGAGAGGAACGGAAACAAAGGCAATAAGAAGTCATCTGTACATGTATAAATCCCAAGTTGTCCATGAAAAAGTGTGCCTATATTTGCATCAGATTATATTTCAGCACACAAGTCAATTTCTCATTTTTGTCCCTAGGTGTAATCTAATCAGCAGGGTATGGTGGGGCACTTCTGTAATGTCAGCACTTGGAAGCCTAAGACTCACTGTGTGAGGCCAGCTCCAGCCCCACAGAAAGACCCCGTCTCTCTATCAATATTAATATTAATAAATATATGAATATATATGTTAATCAAAGGTCTTCCTATTTCTTCCATTTCTCAAACTACTGCTTTCGTCAGTCACAGGTCCTTATTTCCATGTAACGTAAGTGACACTATCAGCTAATTTATTAATGACCAATGTTTCTGTAAGTGCAGCCTTGTGAGCTGTCTGTCCTTCTTGACTTCTACCAGCTGTAACATGTGGCTTCTTTGCCTTTACTTCTCAGAGTCCAGGAAAGACAGAGTGGACACAGACACTGCACAGGTTCAGACTGTGAAATGAGCCAGTAACGTCTGTCCTTAATTCTACCGCAGGCTCAACCCTGAGTAAACAATGACGCCTGAGAATGACTTCAATAAAAATTAGCAAAGAGTAGAAAGAGGCCAGTCCTTACTCCACAGTCATTACTCCAGCTTTGCTTTGAAACCCTTGCAATACAATGGTCCACAAGAGCATGCTGGATCAAATGATTAAAACTGTTATCTATTTCCTCTATTTCAGTCTTTTTCTGCATGTGTGGTCCAGGGGAAGGGGCATTTGATGAATTAATCTTACTTCCCAACCATCTCAAAGGACCATAGCTCTCAAACTTTTGTGGATTTTTAACATTTTCTGTTTTATTTTTCAATCAGATGAAAGAAAGAAAAAAAAGACAACTGATGCATAGACCTTTAAAAATCCAATTTCAACCTATTTTTACCCTACAATCATCATCTCCAACATTTTATGGCTATTTTTCATTTTCTACCCCATTAACACTAGATACATTGCACTGATATTCCTGTTGCAGTCAGGAATGAGTCTGTGATGAATGCCACTTCTACATTTTTCTCTTTTAATAATTTGCCTCAGTGCATAAAACCCCAAGATTTCATGTCATTAATCATTATATTCATATACCCTTCTGAACAAAATTAGAAATGTAAATTCAACAGTATACTCAGGGTGCAGTCAAATCTGCAGTTAATTTTGAACATTTAATTTCATGACATCATAACACAGATCAGCCTATTATTATAATAAGATGTTTCACAATAGCATCAAATATGTTTCCAAATATTAGAAATGCAAACAGGGACAAAGTTGTCAGTATTGATTAATTATGCCATGTCTTAGTCAGTTGGTTCTGGGGATTTCTTTGTAGCATCAGGAATCTTCATTATTATAATTCATATGCTAAATACAAAGTCATGAACTCTGTATTACAATGAAGTAGCACAGTTATCAAGGAAGTTGTTTTTTAAATGTCATAATAATTGTATATTTAAAATAATGCCATTAGGGTTATCCCACTACTGGCAATGTTGTAGAAAACAGTAAAATGATTGCTTGCTATTAAATTACCAAACCCTCTTAATTTGTTTTTTCAACAGTAAATTTCAGGATCCTCGGAGCTCAAACTCTAAGACCGCCTCAGGACTCTGGGACACTGACTCTGTGACTCAGTATGGGTCTCCATGCTTACCTTACAACTCTGACATTTGAAATATTTCTTTCTGAATTCTTTCTTACCTTACATAGCTGGGATTGACCTAATTCTAAGCAAGGAATAAAGAAACAGTTTAATCAGCTGTTCTATGTTGTTTTGCTTGACATGGCTACATGTAATGTGTATACTTTAAGAATGCTGAGCCAAATTTAAGTGTGAATCATTTCTACCACTGTATGACTTTGGACAAATTAGTAAATTCCATCTCTAAATTTGTGACTTGGTTTGTAAAAAGAAAAAACTAATGGTGAAATTGTTTCACGTGTTATTTGACTTATGTTACTTAATTTTTACAAATACTCTAAGCTTTTATCTTACAAACCTGGAAGTGTAAGGTTTAGACTGTTAAGACACAGTCGTAGCACAAAAACAGCTTCTATGTTCTCATATTCACTGCGCTGCCCAAAGTCTGAGACAGAGGACTTCTGTGTATGGAAGAAGAGCATGTGGCCATGTGTGTAAGGCCATCAAAGTCCAGAATTACGGCAGTGCCTAAACTACAGTTTGCCTGAGAATTCAGATTCACTATCCTAAGTAAAACTGACTACTAAGCCAGACTTGTAGACTATCTTCATTTTCAATTGAAATATATTTTCTTTACCACAAATTAGCTGCATATCCAGATAATTGCATTGATAAATGACTAATTGGTAGGTTGCTATGAGAGCAGTTACCTGATTAGCACATTGAAGTGATGTTTATTTCATGTGTACTATAGTACCAAGCATTACAATTTGGCTCAAAAGCTCAGAAACATAAGCTGAACTGGGGTCATATCAGGCCTTGATAAATGACCATAAGTGAATAAAGCATGCATAAATTGTTTGTTTGTGACATATTATCTGCAGTAATGTGAAGACACCTAAATTGTTCTAGGTTGTCTACTTTCTTCTCTTCAGTTTCCAGGTATTTATAAAGAGGAAAACTAAGAATCAAATGTCACACTTTTACAAATATCACAAATACAGACTTCATGTCATGGGGCCATGTAACTAACAAAGGCTGGGAGTGATGATGTGCAAATGGAATTGCAGAGGCCTGAACAATAATTTGGAAATCTGAATAAAAGAAAAATGAGCCTGTAACCAGACAGTATTGCTAGGGTCACAGCAAAATGAACTCTCAGCGTTTAAATACTGGCTAAACATAAGATCTTCAGCACCTAATCATTTCCAGAAGAGCATTTTGTTTCAAAAGCTTGTAATGATGGATTTTAGATTTTTTTTAAACTATGTGATTTGTCAGGTCCCAAAGAAACTCAGGACAAAAGGCTATATCCGCCCCTTTGCATGCCAAAGCACACACTGGCCTTTAGGTAATTCAGTGCAGCTTCTCTCAACTCTTCCCACCCAGTCTCTTACCCTAAACCTCTCTAGCCCAAGGGCTTCGCTTCCCTCCCCCCTAACTTCTTTCCTGTTGTTTTGGCCATGCATTTTCTTTGCTCTCTCTCTCTCTCTCTCTTCTTCTCTCTCTCCCTATTTCTCCTCTCCTCCATCACACTCTCCCCGCCTCTCTTCTCTCATGACCCAGTTCATTCTGGAGTCTTTTAGATGCCTTGGCTATACTCTTCCTCATGTCTATCATAAAGTCCTTCTCTTGAACCATACCTTGGACCAGTCTTTTCTCATTTCATTCATGATCTGATTTTCTTTCCTTCTAACATAGTGCCTTCTCTCTCTCTCTCTCTCTCTCTCTCTCTCTCTCTCTCTCTCTCTCTCTCTCTCACACACACACACACACACACACACACACACACATACATACACAAACCAGAATTATAAATCATTTTTATTATATTAAGTGTCCCTCTACTGTTTCCACTGTAAATCTCATCCCACAAGGTGCTTTTTCTAATGACTATGTTGAACAGCAGATGTCTTTTGAGGGAGAAGTGCATCTTACATCTTACAGAATGAGTGATATCAAGCCACTTAAATTAGTTCATTATCTCTATATGATGAGCCCCAAATAAAGAAGAGTGTATGTAGAGAATGATTAATTCCTCAGGGCATGTTGTTTTCTAAATAAATAAATAGAAAAACTCAACACTATTTCCTGTTTTTTTTTCCAATGTGGAGACATATTTCTTGAAGATATAATGCATTCTTTTAAGATAAGATCTTACTGTTCCCCAGGTCCGATGAAAACTAACAGGCATGCTTTTCCTTCCCACTTAAAAATATGAATGCTCCTAACAAGAAAAAGTTGAAAAGAAAAAATATAAACAGGACAACAGAACAGAATGCACAACAAATTTATATTGCTCTGCTTGTCATGACAAAGGAACACTTCTTTCCAAGCAGTGGTGAATGCTCCTGTACATACCATTGCAGCTCTGGCTATACCCAAGATTCCAGTATGAAGTTCCATCCCAATCATGTACATAGAAATAACAGAAACAGCAATGCTGGCCAAGGGCAAGCAGTACCCACCCAGCTGTAAAGAGGTAGCTGTCTTTCTGAGAAAGCCATGCTGACTGTTTTCAGTGATGTTACTTCAGATGAATAATTAAATTCTCCACCACAAAGAAATCTAAAACCAAATAAAAGAATCTCACCCAATATGTGGTTCACTTATCTGTGTCAGCCATAGTCACAGCCTCAACACTCTACTGTATGGGTCAATCATTTCTCTCTATAAAGGAATCCAAGCAATATATGCAATATTGGCTGATCTGGAAACTTTACCATTAGGCTAAAAAGTTCACTTGTATTTTTATATTTTCTACAAATTAGTAGTACAATTTCTTCATGGGAATAATCTTTGCAAACCAGAAGAGTGACAGCTTATGGCAATATTCACACTCTTCAGCAAGGAGATGAGGGCTCAAAATGGTGAGACCTATGGAGAAAGTTCCTTGCACACAAAATCACCACCTGTTTATCTACTTTATAGGGGATTAGGAGAGTTATAAATGATGAATACATAATGTCCTATATAATATGAAATATTAGCTAAGTAAAATCACGATTACTGGATTTCTTTTTTATTTCAAAACATTTGGATTTCATGACAGAATAAAAAATGTCTATGTTTGGTTTACAGTGCTCTATACTTGTGTAGAAACACATATTGACTAAAGATAATATTCATCTGGCGCCATGAATGCTAGTCCACAGGAAGGAGGCTTTCAGGTGAGTTCCAACTCAGAGACCTCTTGGTCCTTCATATGAAGTGCATGGTGTCTTCAGCAATGCAGACTATCTTCCATCTATTGGGGAACAACCAAGGGCAATAGCAACAGCCTGTTATGTTTTGGGAGTTTTTAGACAATTCTGACCTCAGTTTAAAAGAGGGCTTCTCACTCCTGGTTTGGAGGCTTTTGTTAGATGGCCTTTGGCTCTTAGAAGGAATATTATCAACCCAGATGAGAAAGTTTCATTTAAACTATACATGTATTATAGATGTTTTCAGGTAGGTACCTAATAGTATGACTCCTTATTATCTTTTCAGACATCCTTACTATTATTTCAGCCTCTTTTCTTCTGTGTTTTATCTCCCTTCTCCTCCCTACTTAGAGCTTCCCTTTTCTAATTTCCTGGATCAGATCACTTATACCTTGATATCATCCTCTCTATTGCCCCCACCCCAGAAATGGTCCCTCTTTATTACCCATGTTTCTGCAGTTACTCCAGGATATTTACTCATATCTGAAGATTTGGAGGTATTAGCTTCCTATGAGACAGAACACATGGCATATGTCTTTCTTGATCTGGGTTACTTCAAGCAATATGATCTGTGCTAGTTTCATTTTCATTTTTCTTTGTAGATGAATAGTATTACAAGAATGACTAATATCAAAACACTGATGACAGCTTATGTTGGAAAGAATATGGAGCAAGGGGAACACTCCTCCACTGTTGGTGGGAGTACAAAATTGTACAGCTACTTTGGAAATCAGTATGGAGCTTTCTCAGAGAATTGGGCATCCATCTTCCTCAAGACCCAGCTATACCACTCTTAGGCATATACCCAAGGGATGCTCAATCATACCACAAGGGTATGCTCAGCTATGTTCATAGCAGCATTATTCATAATAACCAGAACCTGGAAACAACCTACATGCCCCTCAATAGAAGAATGGATTAAGAAAATGTGATACATATACACAATGGAGTACTACTTAGTAGAGAAAAACAATGACATCATGAAATTTGCAGGCAAATGGATGGAACTAGAAAATATCATCCTGAGTGAGGTAACCCAGACTCAGAAGGACAAACATGTTATGTACTCACTCATAAGTGGATACTAGATGTAAAGCAAAGGATAACCAGACTAAAACCCACAGCTAAAGAGAAGCTAGATAACAAGGAAGACCCTAAGAGGGATGCATGGAACGCCCTGGGAAGGGAAAATAGATGAGATCTCCATGAGTAAACTGGGGATGAGGGGTGGGCAATGGAGGCTAGGGGATGGGGGATGAGAACATAAGGGAATGGGATGGTCGAGCTGGAACAGGGATGGAGGGGGAACGCAATGAAAGAGATACCATGATAGAGGGAGACTGAGAGGATGACAGGGTTGCAGCCATCTTAGAGAAGGGTCAGACAGGGGCAGCAGGCCCTGGGAAACCCACCAGAGGATGTGCTGCCCCTCCACCCTAAGCCCTGGGAAACCCACCAGAAGATTAGGTTGAGGGCAGCAGGCCTTGGGAAAACCACCAGAGGATGTGCTACCCTTAGACCCAGACAATTAAGAGCCACATAAAAAACGAGTTCCAGACATTTCCTGCCATAACCTAAAGGTTATGATAGATTATACACCATAGCTGTCAGAGGGAGCAAGTTTCCTACAGATAAGAAATGGGATGTCTGTCAGAGAAAATGGGTCTGCTGATGATATAGACGCACGGCATAAACTGCCAGAGGAGATGGCAATTTCCTTGCAGCTGCAATGCTCCAATCAGTTCAAACCAAGTGTCTCCACCCTGAAGTAAGCACCAGTCCTGAGCTTGTGACTATACAGAGTTGGAATTCCCTTAGACCCTGGACCCTACCCACTATAAAAATCCTATCCTGTTCCTGCAAAATGTCCCTCTCACTCCACCGCTGCGATGGATGGACGAGGTTGCCTGGGGTTTGAACTTGTGAATTAAAGACTCTTTGCTTTTGCATTCAGATCGGTCTCTTGGTGATCTTTGGGGACAGCGGACTTTGGGTGCAACATTTAGCTCCCACTGAGACCCCTGAGCCCACCACGACCACCCTCCGGTGAGTCTGACTACAAGCCAGCAACAGGTAACTGTCTGTCGCGATCTGTTTCTGTTGAGCTCATTCTGTTAACCTGAGGTGATCTAGGCGGATGTTCTGGATGACCTAGGACAGGAGTCCTGGGAGATGTTCCTGGACTCTCCGTGTGGGCTGGAAGGCCCTTCAGAAGGGGACCAGCTTCCCCTAGTATCTTTGCGGGGATGAAGCGGATTCAGATCGCAATGTGGCGTAAGGCCAGCACCCCATTTCAGTTTTTCCTGCAGGCGACTGTTCTGTTATTGTTTATTTTGTCCTGGTCTGTTTTCTGTTTCTTTTATTTTTTTGAACATCCTGAACTCATTATGAGCCAGTTCCCCAGTCACCCCACTCTCCTGAACCCCTTTCTTGACCATTTTAAGGATTTCAGGGAGCATGGACTGCTGAACAGAATGTATATGCTCAAGGCAAGCTGTCAGAAAAGCCTCTGTGAGTCAGAATGGCCTGCACTTGGTACTAATTGGCCAGCAGAAGGCACTTTTCAAGCATCTTGATCAGATCCCTTATATCAATGAATGGGAGGGTATGGATTGCGTTGGGAAGGGGAAATAGATGAGAGCTCCATGAGTAACCTGGGGATGAGGGGTGGGCAATGGAGAGTAGGGGATGGGAGATGAGAAGCAGGATGGTCGAGTTGGAACAGGGATGGAGTGGAAGAGCAATGAAAGAGATATCATGATAGAGAGAGACATTATGGGGATAGGGAGAATCAGGGTGCTAGGGAAGTTCCCAGGAATCTATAAGGATGACTAGCAACAGTGGAGAGGTTGCCTGAACTGGCTTACCCCAGTAATCAGATCAGTGAATACCCCAACTGTCATCACAGAGCCTTTCTCCTGTAACTGATGGAAGCAGATGCAGAGATCCACAGCCAAGCACCAGGCCAAGCTCCAGGAGTCCAGTCAAAGAGAAGAGGGATTCTATGAGCAAGGGGCATCAAGATCATGATGGGGAAACCTACAGAGACAACCAAACCAAACTAGTGGGAACTCAAGAACATTAGATCAACACCTGTGGAGCCTCCATGTGACTGGCCTAGGCCCTCTGCATAAGTGAGACAGCTGTGTAGCTTGATCTGCTTAAGGGGCCCCCTGGCAGTAGGATCAGGATCCATCCCTGGTGCATGAGCAGGCTTTTTGGAGCCCACTACTTATGGTGGGACAACTTGCACAGCCTGGAGGCAGGGGGAGGGGCTTGGACCTGCCTCTACTGAATGTATCAGGCTCTGCTGACTCCCCATGGGAGGCCTTACCTTCTTTTAGGAGGGAATGGGGGGATGGGTTGGCAGGGGAAGGCTGGAGGGGCAGGAGGAGGGAACAGAGGGGTCTGTGATTGGTATGTAAAATGAATAAAAAATATGTATATCATACTTTCATTACCCATTTATCAGATGAAGGAAATTTAGGCTGCTTCCATTTCCTAGCTATTATGAATAGAGCACCAATGAACATGACCGAATGAGAGTCTGTAGAGCAGGATGTTGAGTCCTTTTTTGGGACTATGCCAATAAGTCGGTGTATAGGTGGGTCAGATAGCAAATTTATTTTCAGATTCAAGAATTCTCCAGAAAGGGGAGAAGCACCCATCCTATGATTCTTATGCACCACTACAATGACCAGGTTGGCATTATAATCCTAAGTGTACAGTAGTGGCACTCATAACTTTGTGGTAACCAATAGCTATGGACCTGTTCAACTGGTGGGAAACCATGCCTGGTACTGGAAAATTAGGCAACTATTCATGGTCAGTGTAGTGGTGAATCTTTAAGAGGGACTTACAAACACTAATTTAGAAAACCCAGCACAATCCCTGACCTCACTTGAAATATTTGTCTTTATATCCATAGATGGGTATAGACCCTACCTCTGATAAAGGAAGCTTCTCTTTACAACATAGGGAGACTACTAGAGCAAAACACAACCAGTCAAAATGTCGAGTTGTGGATCCCAATCCCAATGGATATTTCTACACAACTCTTATACCCAAGCCTCAGGGAATGTTGAAGGAGAGGGGAGGGAAGAATTGTTAAAAACTAGGAGTAGGGAGCTTGCTTTGAGATGTGCCTCCTAGCAATGTCAGAAGCTTTATCCACAAGGGCTCATCAACATTGTGGCATAAACAAGAGCTAAACAAGGACAATGGAATGAGACATGCTCAAGTGGACAGGGAAAGCCCACAAGGCCTCAACTCTACACAAAGAACAACAGGCAAGTACTGAATGCTAAGAGGGAGAGAAAAAAATCTCCAGAAAGGAGTATACCAACTGGTTATCCAATCCCAAATGATCAGTCCTGAAAGTGTACATACAAGTAACACTATACAGAATGAGAAATACAATTATGAGAATACAACTTTATCATTCTGTATACTGTTACTTGTATGTATACATTACTAATAAAATTAATAATTAATGAAATAACACACAATTAATGAAATAAAGAAGCTATGAATTTGAAAGAGAGTAATGGGGGTCTTAAAGGGAGGAAAAGGAAGAAGGAATAATGTAATTATAACATAAATTCAAAAAATAAAAGAAGCAAGAAAAAAGATAATATTTACTCACTTAAGAATATGATTCAGTCAATAAGTATACAAGCATTAATACATGAGTCTGATTCTCAGCACCATGTAAAAAAGTTGGTAATGGCATGCATTTATAATCTTAGCATTTGTGAGGTAGGGACATGAGAATGCCTAGGGCTAGGTGGCAAGTTCTCACTGTGGAAAGACTATGTCTCATAGAACAAGGTGAAGAGTAATTGTGGAAGAAACCTGGTGTTGACCTTTGGCCTTTAGGAAAAGGTGAATCTATATTATATGCATGTGTTTGACATATATACAAGAGAAACTAATGGACTATAAACCATAAAAGTATATGAGACACACAATTCTTGCTTCTACCCATTGTGTACTCCTTTTCCCTAAGAAGAACCCTAAAACATTTTAAGGAAAAAACACAAGCAAGCATATATATAGCTGCACCGTAGAAATTAACAAAGGAGAATACTGTGTTCAAACCCATTTGGGTATGAAATGAGAATTCTGTCTCTTAATAGCAAATGAATGTGCATCTGGGTTTTTCATATAAATTATGAAAGAATATGTTGCAACCAGAGGCGGAGCATTTCTGTCCTGATCACCCTATCCCAAATAAATATACAGAAGCTTATATTAATTATAAATGTTTGGCCAGTGGCTCAGGCTTATTACTAGCTAGCTCTTACATTTAAATTAACCCATTTTTATTAATCTATGTATCACCACATGGCCTGTGAGATACCAGTTCTTTCACATCTTGTTTCTTGGGCAGCTTGCAGAGTCTTCTTTGACTTGGCCTTTCTTCATCTCTAGTTTGATTATACTGCCTAACCTTGCTCTGCCTGGCTATTGGCCAAAACAACTTTGTCTATCAACCAATGAGAGCAACACATATTCACAGCATATGGAAAGCCCATCCTACAGCATTTCCCCCTTTCTGTCTAATCAAAAAGAAAGGTTTTAACTTTAACATAGTAAAATTACATATAATAACACAGTTATCAAGCAAGCATTACAGTTACAATATCTAGTCTATTTGTATTTGGCAGAACTAAAGAAAATGCTCTATGATCTATCCTATCTTTGTGACTCTAAAGTTTCATATTTAATTAACCCCTTATCATAACAAAGGAAAACTATAATTATAACTATCAAGTCTTCAACTCCATCAAAGACTTGAGTAAACAAAAAGTTCATTGTAAGCAATTTTCAAAATTCTAGAAATGACAGACATCTAACTGTCTGGAAAGTCACCCAAAGATCTTCTGTAATGTTGGGACATCTCTCTTCAGCTTACAGACCTAGAGTATCTGGCAGACTTTTTTAGTGAAACAGGAAATTTGATGGACTGTCTCATCTATATTGGCAAAGTTCATCAGTCGCTTTACTCTGTGTCCTGCAGAATGTCTGGCAGACTCTTCTGTGAAGCAGGAACCTGAAGGACCATCCCATCTTGTTTTGGCAAAATGTAGTGGTCACTTTCCTGTGGGTCCTGCATGTCCAATTTATACAGCATACTGTTAAGCAGTCCAGACGAGAAGAGTTTCTTACCCAAATGGCTAGCCTTGCCACATTGAAAGCAAACTCTATAAGGAGTTTCTTCTATGTCCATCAACCTTTGAAGTAATTTGTGCTGCCAGGAGCACATGTGTCTCATGAAAAAGAATTCTAAGTTATTAAAATATTTTAAATGCCATATTCTGTATGTCTTTGAAGTGTTTGAAGATTACCTAGCTAATTGAAATATATCTTTGTATATCTAGAAAACCAAACTAATATGGCTATAAGTTTGACTATTATAGATGACTATTAATCTGTATTTTTAATTATACATTACATTTTTTAATGAGCTGCATAAACACAATACCTTAAACAAGAATATAAATACACAGAAAACATAACAAAACTTAAACTGACTTTATATTTGTATCAATAAACTAAAATCCATACCAATGTAAAATATGTAAGATTAATAGTTTTTTGGGGGGTTAAAGTAGATTCAATAATCTACCCTTTTTTCCCATCATAATCTACACTTTTTTATTTTAGAAAGAGATTGACTATGACCATCTACAATTTATAGCCAACTCCTCTTAAATAAAAATAAACATTCATAAACAATATTTTGGGAATTTGGATGTAGTTCTTTAGACTATTTCCTGTTGATTGGGGGTGCTAGTAATCTTATGGAGACCCTGAGAAAATTTTGAATTATAGTCAAGTCCTGACTGGGGTATTTTGTGTGGCTGGTCCATCTCAGCCAGCAGCCTTAAAGCTATTTTGGATTCAGAACTCAGAGGAAACTGTAACAGAGGTGTATCAAAACGTTGGAACATCTGGGCTGTCTGTTTTTATTGGTGTCTGGTCCCCTTGCTCTGAAAATATATAAACTTTTAAAGGTAACATACACATCTGTATTAATACAAATATAAACTGTACATTGTACACAAGTCAGCCAAAGATGATTTTTTGTTTTATATTTGAGCAGGTAAAATATACATCAACTGTCTTGTAATTACTTTAGGTTTATTTTCCAATGTCTGTAGTCCAGATTTTCAGTCTTTTTTCTTCTACTTCTTGAATGATTACAAGAAAAATTTCTACCCCAGGAGCAAAACTAGCCAAGAGGATATGTGTCTTCTAAGCCGGGAGCTTTCCTCTGATAAGCATCCGCGTTATATGAGGCCACCACATGACTGCTTTCTCAGTTCCACTGATCTTCACCTATTGCAATAGGTGTGGTGACTTGTCCCAAAAACACAACGAGAGAAGGGAAAGAGAATGTTCATTGAGTCATTGAGCATCTACTATGCCTTATGATATTTTTGTGTGTTTTATTACATTATTTTAAATTAATAATGATTAGAAAATGTGGATATAGGGATGCCAATATATGGCCATTTTCTTTCACTAAATCATGCTGTCACTTTGAGAAGGTAAAATGCATTATGCTGTGGGAGGATTTTGTTTCAACGAAACAGAAAGCATTCTTGAAATAAAAAAAGGACTGCAATTTTAAAGCTGTCTTCTTTTAAGTAAGAGTATTTTGAAAGTAAGGATTGATCCAAGAGAAGGATCCATTTGGTTCTTCCTGTGAGTTATGGTGGTCTTGAGCCAGTGGTCGACAAAAATATCCATGCACCTTCATTCTTCTGCAGCTTGCAGCTGCAGACTATGATAGTAGTAAGGACTCAGTCTTTTATGGACCTTCCTTCTCCCCTTTAAAGACCACTCAGTATCTGGACAAAGTTGGAAACCAATGGTTTTATTTACCCCTCATGAATTTTTCTAAAGCTCTTTCAGGTATTTTATGCCTTTACTCATTGAGTACCATCATGTCTCATCTTCTCTACTATTCCTATAATACTCTCTAAATTAGATCACTGACTGAAGGATGCCAGACGAGGGGGTCTCTGCGGGGGTCAGTCAAGGAAGCGAACCACGAAGAAATGAGAATGAAAACTCAGCTCTTATTAACTTCATCAAATAGGATCAAGACTTCTAAAGAGTCTGATGTCAGGTGGTTTATTCGCAACAAATTTAAACACAGTATAATTTGGGGAAAAAAACAACTTTTTATGGTGTAATACAATCCCCAGTGCATAAGCAAGCATAATTACATTGGAATTTGACTCAGGGTACAATGCCATTTCTTCCAAGAAATAGGCTACTTGTAATAGCATCAGGGCCTAGAGCAGGCTGTGGCTTGGTCTCAGTCATATCAATAGCATAGAGGTCATATGGACTATTAGCCACCTCTGGCCATGACTGTGGGAGCTTGGGGGAGTCCCTGACTATACAGATAATGTAAGAGTCATTTAGACTATTATCTCTGATCCTGGTTGTGGGAATTTGGAGAGCTCCTGGCTGTACCAATCATTTAAATTACTAGCCATCCCTGGTCCAGGTTGTAGGAACTTGATATGACATGACCCAACAGATAACACAGATCACCAAGCTGTTACTTACTTCCAATCTCAGATTTCTAGATGGAAGAACAATTTTTTTCTTTTACATCTTTCCAAGTAGAAAGAAAGGCAATCCTTCATGCTTAACATTACTGGTTTCTCTGGAGATATGCGTGGTCAAAGACCTCCACGCTATGGTCCAAACAACTGTCCCTCAGCTGTCACCTCTTTTTGTATTAGTTGAGGAAACCACAGCACATCTTTTTGTTTTCTCAAAACGTCTTCTAGCAGGAAAAGCATTGTGGAACAAGATAATGCGAAGACATATTTTTCAGTGGAAGAGAACATAGTTAGCATGCAGGAGCCCTAGGGTTCAGTCTCCAGCAACACACACACACACACATACACACACACACACACACACACACACACACACACACACAAGTAAACATGCACACGTGTGCACACACAGAGTGTAAATATATAAATGAGAAATGTCCTCTATAGGTTCAGACATTTGAACACTTGGTCCCCAGTTTGGGGAGATTTAACAGGTGTGACCTTTTAGGATGAAGTATGTCACTGGAGGCCTTGGGAACATATAGCCTTACCTTCCTTCCTGTTTGTGGATTCTGCTTCATTTATGTGGTAAAAGATGTGATCTCTCAGCTCTCTGCTCCTGGTGTCATGTCTGCCCCTTACTACCTGGCTTCTCCACCATGATGGATTCTTATTCCTCTAGAAACTTATGCCCAAATACAGTTTCTTCTATAATTTGTATTTTTTTTTCACAGCAACAGAAAAGTAGTGAATACACACACCCACAGTACATGTACAATGGACTTAGTTTTTAGAACATTTCATTTTAGGTCTGGATATTTTACGGAAAATAGGAGGGAAAAATAACATTTAACACTTACTTCCAGAATATTCCTAAGTCATGCCCAAGCCTCAGACCAACTATTGACCCAGAGGGCTCCTTGACTTTCAACTCAGAGTTGAGCAGTCTCGGTGCTCAGTAGCTCCCCTAAGCATAGTACCCTTGACACATTTTCCACCCTTGCTTCTTTTTCTTGTGTAGAATAAAGGAACTTTGCTTTAAGTTACGTGGGTCTGAGCCTAATGCAAATGATCTCCAAACTCTGTAATTTCCCTTTTTTAGCACACTGGGTCACAAATAAGAGTAAGAATACTGGCCATGAAAGCCAATGGTGTTTAAGTGGAGTTCAGAAAGAAGGGCAGATTCTCTCTCAGTTATTTTGTATTAAAAATGCATGGGTAGAGGCTAGCTAGGCAGTGGTACAAACCTTTAATCCCAGCACTTGGGAGGCAGAGGCAGGTAGAGCTCTGTGAGTTTAAGGTCAGCCTGGTCTAGTGAGTTCCAGGACAGCCAAGGCTATACAGAGAATCTCCTAAAAAACAAAAAACAAAAAAACAAAACAAACAAACAAAAAAACAGGCTAGAAGCATTAGAATACAAAGAAGAGAATTTTTGCTTCCTGTGTAGAGACATTACGAAGTGTGTGCAAGGAATTGTCTAGCATACTGGAAAATGGAGAGAAGACTTTCTCAGTAGCCATGACTGAGAAAGTGCTCCAAGGACACGCATGTGCATGGAGGAGGCATGAGAAGTCAGGGCACAAGTGAGACCATCAGCAGCGACAGAAGGGAGTCAGGACACACACACAGCCCAGATCTGTGCTGTGCTGGTTCTCCTCCAGAACCCACACCAGTTCACTCTCCTTATGACAGAAGTGGCTGCTGGCTGCATATGTTTTTACACAACTGGCTGGATTAATTTAATAGTTTCGTCTTAATTCTCTAAGATTTTTCAATTTAACTAAATAACTTAAATATTCTCTTGGCATCATTCTTTAGAGAAACTTTTTTTTAAAAGCCACTAAAAATTTATGATTTTGCTACAGGATACATAGAATAAAATCATCATTCCAGTAGATGGAGCAGAGGTCACATAAGAATAGCTGAACACTGGCCCAGGATATGTAACTGAAGTCCAGATGCTCAGCACAGCTCGGAGATGGAAAAGGCCCATTTGAGAGCAAAGACTGAGCATTATTGAATACTGTTTGGCTAAGCACCTCATTTAGACTTAGAAAGTGTCCCATCCTATTCAAATGGAAGGCAAAAACAACCTTAGGCAAATACCGAAATGATTCCTTAAAGAAACATTTGTACTTTGGAGGAAGAAAGTCATAACTCTGATTTGTTTAAAAGCCTCACTGTGGTACTTCCCAATCACTCCACGTAATACAGATGAGGCCGCAGTCCTTAGTGGAGCCTCTAAGTGCACGGCTAGTTTAGTCTCCTGCTGATGGTAATATGTGTATTTCTTCCCTCGCAGACTGTTCACGAATTGTGTGATTGCTTGATATGGAATTATGAAGAAATAGATCAATAAACACAGCAGGCTTCTGGGTTAAAGCCTTTGCTTACACAGTAGACCTATGAACAAATGGGCTGCTTAGAGATTGCTAAAGCCAAGAACTGGCCGCACAGAAAACCCTTGGGAGCACATTAGCAAGTGGAGTTACAGACATTAACAGACAAATGCAGAGACACAGATGTGTTGATAAGAAAATCTATTACCTACCAAGTTAGCGCTAAGAATCAGGCTGGCTGCCTTCGGCATGTACTAAAGCCATGGGTGTGAGATTGAGACTGTCATGTTCTACAGTAAGAACTATCAGGAAATAATTTCTAAGTCCTTGAAAACAGCGAATGTGTACCATTTCTCTCAAGGAGCCACTGTGTATTTACTCGCCCTGCTAATATTTTGGCAGCAGAGAGAGCTAGGTTACTAAAGAGGCACCTCGGGGAACAAGGACCTTCGCAAAAAAGGGGCAGTTCAAGTTTCGGATTGACAAATACACTTTATATTTCACAGATACATATCAAAGTGACCATCAAGGGAAGGAGCAATGATAGATGGATCTGAATTTGAGTCCGATTGTCAAGCCAATGGAGTTTATTGATCACAGACTGACAGAATTTTAATTTAGCAGTTAAAGAACTGAATTTTTTGAAATTTGTCCTGACGACAGGCCAGTAAGGAACACAGAAGAGGTACCTACCCTCTCTCAACAATCGCCTCATCAGAAACAAAACAGGACCATTTCTCACGAGACATGATAATGAGAAAATTAACTTAAAGTATCAAAAGCATCTTTAGCCTCACTAATAAGGACTATTACCCGATGTATAGGACAGGACTAAAAGAAAACATATAAGTCTCAGTGTTCCATTTGGGATCCAGAGCAAGCCTCTTTTGCCTGTGTTTATACTGGCACTGGACTCATTCCAAAGCCTATTTTATACTAAAGAATCAAATAAAAATCCCAATTTTAAAAAATTACCACAACTTTACACATGAAGAATTACATTTGTACCTTTTCTTTATTAACAAAGGAATTGTTAGTTTATAATAATTAGCTGTGAATTAAAACATATTGAAGTTATCTCATTGTATTTTATCAATTCATATGTATATACCTCTGCACAGCTTTCTTGACAATTTCAAAGAATTTATATGTATATTATATAGATATAGATGTCAATAAAATATATATACATGTGTGTATGTGTGTGTGTGTGTGTGTGTGTGTGTGTGTGTGTGTGTTTTACTAAACCCAATCCTCAAATGTTTCCAATTCCTTGTTATACTGCTCCAGGGCCCAAAGTAATAATTTTTTTTATTATCCTGAAAAGGGTACCATAGTTAGCAAAGTTCACCATAAATAAAGAGGCATATCACTGTCTCATGTCAGCAAATCAAGTTGTCACAGACAAGAGTTGGAACTGAGGCAATGGGCACTGATTTTCACCTTTCTAGAGCCTGAGCTCTGGCAGCCATCAGGGTGCCAGCCCTGTTTGGTTCCAGCTGTGTCTTTTTTGTGACATATAGATTGTGGCATTCTTACTGTGTTCTCCTATGTCCCTGGGATTTAAACAGGGAACCTACACTATTTCTGTAGGACACAACCAGGAACGACCACTGGCTCCAGGATGGCAGGAGAAAACACTTTTAACCTGCCCCCCCAACTTAAATCCTGATATTCCTCCATCCTGCCTTTCTTTGAGGTCTACAGTAGAAAGAAATTGTCTAGTGATGCTATCCTTTTAAACACTCCTAAGTTTTTCATTTTTTGTTTTTGATTTTTGTTATTGTTGTTTTGAGTTGTCATCCTGAGATGCAGCAATGGCCTATTTTCCAAAATATCAGAACAAGATGATCAAAGAAAAATTTTAATTCATTTAAAAGTTTAAAAAGGACAGGTCTCTTCTCTGGCACTTATGAGCACCCCAGCCAGCCAGGCTTCCCATGACCTCCTCCAGAGTCCACCCAGGAGCATCTCCCTGACCTCCCCATCCAAGTTATCAATGCAAGCCACCACATTTATCCATGGTACCACATCCACTGACCCAGTCTAGTTTGACCAACCATGAGTTGTGACACAGCCAACTTCAAGGCTTCTGCCAGGACTCCCCAACCTGGAAACACCCACAGGTTACTTCTGTACCACTTATAGTTATCTGAACTAGCCAGACTTCCCATGTCCTTCTCTACATTCTGACCAGGTGAGTCTCCCTGACCCCCCCAACCATGCATTCTTCTCAGCCTGCTAGTTCTAGTCTGGGGTCCATATACAGTGCCCTGGCCTAGTCTGGACTCCAGTTACCTCACCATGAACAATTTCCAAGCTTCAGCTAGAATCTTCCATACCTCCAGGCTACTTCCATGCCATATCCAACCTTTCTATACAGCTACATCTACCCCAGACTTGTAACAGAAAGCACATCCTATAAACTAACCTAGTCCCCTCTGTCTGTCTGACTTCATTCTACCCAAGTTATACCCAACCTCTAGGCCCAATGTGCCCACACATCTTCTATTCTGCCTCAACCTGCTGTGTCCATATCAGATGCAGAATTAACAAAATAAGTCCATATACCCAGACTTCATTGCAAAAATACCAATAATATGAAAGATTAAGCCAGTATTTTCTCTCTAAATCCTACTAGTAATCTATAAAAATTTGCCCATTGAAATTACCTAGAAGAAACCCAGGACACATAAATTAAAACAACAATCATAAATTTCATCAAAGAATTAAAAGAGTTTAAAGAAACACAAAGACACAGCTCAATGAAATTAAGGGGTAAAAGTTTAGGAAAAATAAACACCTGAATGATGTCCAAGAAAACACAATCATAAGGCTGATGAAAATGATGAACACAATGGAGGACTTGAGAACGTTGAGAAGGAGATAGAAACATAGATGAGGATTCAAGCTGAAATGAAGTTGGGAATGAAAAACCCAACAACTCAATCAGAAAACCCAAAGGAAAACCTTACTAGTAGAGTGAATCAAGCAGAAGATAGGCTATCAGGACTCAAAGATGAAGTATGGATCTAGACAAAATAAGCAAGGAATATGAAAAATCACAGAAGAGAAAGACAAAGAAAACTTACCATTAAAAACCAACTTTTTAATTATAAGCATAAATGAGGGTGAAGAATTTCAAGTCAATGGCATAGGTCAGATCTTCAACAAGATCTTAGAAGAAAACTTCCCCAGCCAAAGGAAAAGCATACTCATACAGATACAATAAACACACAGAATGCTAAATCAAGAAGATCAGAAAAGAAAATCACCATGGTATAAAGTTCATGTAACAAAGAAAGTGTATTGAAAGCTTAAAGAGAAAAACACAAGCCACACATAAAGGAAAATCCATCAGAATAACAGCTGGTTTCTCAATTGAAACCCTGAAAGCCAAAAGAGCCTGAACCAATGCATTCTAAGTCCTAAAAATCCATGAGAACAAATCTAAACTAATATATCCAGTAAAAATATGTCATAATTGAAAGTAAAAGAAAAACTTTCTGCTGCATAAACAGCCTAAAATTTTATATACAACAAAATAAAATCTAAAAATATAAATATACATATATGTATAATATATATATGTATATATATATATATATATATATGTTACATATATAATTCTTTTGGGTCAAACAGAAAAATGAGTATTACAGCACCACTGTAAAAAGAAATATGAAGCCATAATTATTAAAACACAAAATGCCACTGATAATACAATACCAAAAATCATTAACAATACAATGACCACAAATGACACACACATTTCAATAATAATTTTAAATATCAATGGCTTTAATTTTCAAATCAAAAGATAGAGACTCCCTCAATGTATCAAAAACAAAATCCATCTTTCTGTTGTCTATAAAAACACATCTTAGCTTTAAAGATAAGCATCATCTGATTATCAAATGATAGACAAAAATATTCCATTCAGTTGCGACAGGGAAGTAAGTAGATATTGCTATCCTAATAGCTGACAAAACAGACTTCAAACTAAAACTAATCAGAAGACATAAAGAAGAACACTTCATTCTAACCATTAATTATTAACAAAGAAAACATTACTATTCTAAACATATATACCAAACTCTGGGGCACCAAATTTTATTTTAAAATGTTCTACTGAATTTAAAGATGCATATTAACATCAATCAAATAATAGCAGGTGATTTCCTTACCCAACTTTCTCCAATAGACAGGAAATCTGCACAAAAAAAGAAAATCATCAGAGAAACATCAGTGTTGGGGGGATGGTGTTCCTGTAATCATCACAGCCAGCAGTGAAACAATACGAGCATGAAGAGGCAAGAAGAAAACCTCAGTTCAGCTCTACTTAGGGTAGATTAAATTTCGTGAATCTAATGCTAGGCTGTTTATTGACAGCATATTGAAACACAATACAGTTTGGAAAAAAGTTTCTTGATATAATACAATCCCCAGTTAACAAGGAGGCATAATTACATTGAAGCTCAACTCAAAATATGTGTCATTTCTTCCAAGAATTTGGGTTCTAGAGATGGGGTATAAACATTAGCTTAAGTGTCTACAGAAGGTTCTGACATTGTCTCATCATTCAGATAGTGTAGAGGTCAATTGGGCTATTATCCACCTCCAGTCCCAATTGAGGGAGCTTGAGAGAGCACCGGGCTGCACAGATAATGTTAGGGTCATTTGGATTTCTAGCTACCTCCCATCCTGGTTGTGGGAGGCTGATATGGCCTGGCCCTACAGATAATGCAGATCATCAGTCTACTAATCACCTCCAATTCCCAGCCTTCTGTGTGGAAAAATAGGTTATTGTCTTTTGAAAGGACAATCTTGCATGCTTAACATCCCTGGTTTTCCTGGTGATCTGTGAAACAAGGATCTCTGTGTTCCCAACATATCAGAATTAATTGACTTCATACAGCAAATGGTCCTAACAGATCGATAGAATATTCCATGTAAACCCCAAGGCATACACATCTTACTCAGCAGCAAAAGGAAACTTTTCTAAATTAGACCCCATCCTGTAACATAAAAATTTTTACAAATTCAGAAAGATTGAAATCATTCCTTGTATCCTATCTGACCACAATGTGATAAAACAAATTTTCAGTAAATAAATCTCTAGTAAATACACAAACTCTGAGAGACTAAACAACTCATTACATAATGATAAGTGAATCAAAGAAAAAAATCAAGAAAGAAATAAAAATAATTCTTGGAACTAAATAACAATGAAAACACAACAAAACCCTGAGACATATTGGAAGCAGTCCTATAAGGGAAATTGAGAGCCACGTATTTGTGTTCTCTCTGATTATTTGAAAGTAGATAGTTTAAAATTATGTATTAATGAAGCAACTCAAAAAGTTCAAAAAACAAGGAAAAACCTAATCCAAACCAGTTTACAGTAATAAGTAATAAAAACCAGAGCATAAATTATAGAAATAGAAACAAAGAAAACAATACAAACCATCAACGAGTCTAAGAACTCATTCCTTGAGAAGATAAACAAGATTGACCCAACTAACCAAAACAAAACAAAGAGAGGACTCAAATTCCCAGAATCAGAAATGAATGGGGAAACATTTTAATAAACAACAAAGACTTCATAATATTGTTGGAGAATGTTTTTAAAAGCCTGTACTCCATTAAGCCAGAAAACTTAAGAGAAATGGATGAATTTCTAAATGCAGCCTACACACTAAATAAAACCATGGCTAAGTAAACAACCAAAATAGACCTAACCTGTAATGAGGAAGGAGATAGAAATAGCAATAAAAATCTTCTAGAAAAAAAAGTTCAGAGGCAGATGGAGTCACAGTAGAATTTTAGCAGACATTTAAAGAAAGTGTAATCTACAGCCTATCCTTCTTAAACTACTCAAAACTATAAACAGAAAGAACATTCCCAAACTGTCTGTGAGGCCAGTATCAATCTAATGCCTACACCAGGTAAAGATATAACAGAAAAAGAAAACTACAGGGCAAGTTGAACATAGACTAAAAAATCTTCAATAAAATACTTGCAAACAGAGTACAGAGATACATTAAAAAATTATTCACCATAACCAAGTTGGTTTTATCCCTGAAATGCAGGGATGGTTCAACATACACAAGCCAATAAATGTAGTAAACAAAATAAATTGACTTAAAGATAACAATCACATGATCATCTCAATGGATTCAGAAAAAGCCTTTGACCAACTCCAACCTACCTTTGTGATAAACATCCTAGACAATATAGAGCTAGAGATAACATACCTCAACACAATAAAAGCGATATCTTAGAAACCCTGAGCCCACATCAACCTAAATGGAAAAAAAGTCTGAAGTCAGGAATGAGACAGGGATGTCCACTAACCCCTTTTGAGGGCTGAACTGTGTGGTGATACTATATTTGTGCTCTAACAAATAAAGCTTGCCTGGGGATCAGAGGAAAAAGCCAACCATTATATTAAACATAGAGATAAGGCAGTAGTAGCACATTCAGGAGGTAGAGATCCATCCAGATCTCTGTGAGTTCAAGGCCACACTGGGAACAGAGCTAGGTGTGGTGGCACATGCCTTTAATCTCAGAACTAGTTAACCATATAGGTCTGGAGGTCTGCATAGACAAACAGGAAGTGATAGAGCTGGGCAGAAAGAGGAAGTGATGGAGCTGGGCAGAGATAGGAAGTAAGATGGCAGGGCACAGAAAGATATATAAAGCTTGAGTATACAGGAAGGAGCTCTCTTGGGCTGAGGATTTCCTAGCAGTAAGAACTTGTGGCTGGCTTGTTTTATTCCTCTGATCTCTCAGCTTTCACCTTGATATATGGCTCAGGTGTTTTTTTTTTGTTTTTTTTTTTTTTTATTAATAAGACCATTTAGCAATTTGTGTTACAGAAATTGTAACACAGAACTGACCAACTGAGGTTTTTGATGAGGCCCTAATATATGAAGAAAAAACTGTTTTGTTTTGTTTTGTTTTTTCTCAAAACCCAGGAACATGCTTGCCTGAGCTAATAACAGCTGGGGTCAGGGTACAAAGAGCTTTTCTGACGAGGACCCAATGCAAAGAGAAAGAACACATCTCCCAATATAAAACCAAGAATAGTTTTGATAGAGCTGCTAATGACTTGGGGACTGGGCCTTCAGTTCTTGTGCACACAACACTTCCCACCATACGGGGTTACTAGTTGTCAGTCTCAGGGCTGCTGTGTGCCCAGTCTGTAATATTTTTGAGATACCCTATGTTCTACTTATGCAACATTGTTTGATTAGCTTTTTGTCCACTTTTTCTCAATGAATGATTATTTTATCTATTGCCCCATTTCTTCCCTTGAAATAGTAAAAGTATGCTGTACTTCTTCTTTTTATTTATTTATTTATTTATTTATTTATTTATTTATTTTTGGTTTTTCGAGACAGGGTTTCTCTGTGTAGCTTTGCACCTTTCCTGGAACTCGCTTGGGAGACCAGGCTGGCCTCGAACTCACAGAGATCCGCCTGCCTCTGCCTCCCGAGTGCTGGGATTAAAGGCGTGCGCCACCACCGCCCGGCATCTGTACTTCTTAATAATCTTAATAATATAGCTGCTCCAGGTCAATCCCCACTCTTTTTCAATATTGTGCTTGAAGTACTAGCTGGAGCAATAAAGCTAGAGAAGGCAATTAAAGTGGCACACACAGGAAAATAGACAAACTATTCATATTTGGAGAGTCCGTGGTTTTTCATTAGAGAATGCAAAAGTTCTATCAGTAAACTTCTAAAACTGATAAATAAATTCATCCATGTGGTAGGATACAGAAGCCACTTCCAGAAGTCCACAAATCAAAACTTGCATGTACACTAACAACAAACGTATAGAGAAGGAGACTATGTACACACAATAGATTGAGAGAAAGTAAACTATTTAGTAATAAACCTCCTCAAAGAAGGGAAAGACTTCTGCAATGACAACTTTAAATCTCTGCAGAAAGAGAAAAGAACACTGCACAGTCATGTCTTGGTAGCACCAATTTTGTGAAAATGTCCATTTTACCAAAGACTATTTACAGATTCAACGAAATACCAAAAGCCTCATCTTATTCTTAACAGAAAAAGAAAAATCTATCCCAAAATGCATATGAAATCACAAAAGATTTTGGATACAAAAAATAATCCTGAGCAAAAAGAGCAATGCTGGAGGGATTGCCATTCCATATCTTAAGATAAAGCACAGAGACATAGTAATAAAAACAACATGGTACTGGCACAAACACAGGCATGAATAGCAATGGGACAAACTGAATACCCCAAACATGGGTGCACATAACATCAGTCCCTTTACTATCTGGCAAAGATGTCAAAAAGATAAGGTGGAGAAAAGAATGCATCATCAAAAAATGATGCTGGGAAAATGGGATGTCCACATGTGGAAGAATGAATTTAGACTCACATTTATCCCTTTTCATAAAGACTATTTCAAAATGGACCAAAGAACAAAAGTAAACTGAGAAACATTGAGACTGCTACAAGAAGAAAGGAAGAAGAAGGAGAAGGGGAAGAAGAGGAGGAGGGGGGAGGAGAGGGAGGAGGAGGAGGAGGAGGAAGCATAGGCAGCACCTTCACTGCATGGATGGGTGTAGTAAAGGACTTCCTGAAAACCAGTCCATTTACTGAAAAATTAAGGCATCAATTGACAGGTGGGATCTCAGGAGACTAAAAAGCTTCTACATAGATAGCCAAGAAACAATCAACTAGGTGAAGAAGTCCACAGAAAGAGAGAGAATATTTGACAGCTACATGAGAGGACTAATATACACAATATACAAAGAACTAAAAAAAACATTTAAAAAGACGAAAAATGGAGTTCTTACAAGAAGAAAAATGGCTAAAAAAATTTCAAAAATGTTCATTGTTTCTAGCAATCATGAAAATGAACGCTCATTCACTGTTGGTGGGATTTCAAATCAGTGAGGCCACTATGACAATAAGTGTGGAGAATAGCTAAACATAGCCTCATGGTGGTGGCGCATGCCTTTAATCTCAGCACTTTGGAGGCAGAGGCAGAGGCAGGTGGGTCTCTATGAGTTCGAAGCCAGCCTGGTCTGCAGAGTGAGTTCCAGGAAAGTCAGAGCTGTTACACAGAGAAACCCTGTCTTGAAATAAGGAAAAAAAAAATAAAAATAAATCTACCATGACCCAGCCATGCCATTCCTTGGCATATTCCTAAAAGATTCAGCATCATACTCCACAGATACTTACTCAGCCCCATTCATTGATGCTCTATATACAATTCCAGGAAGTGGAGACAACCAAAATATCCTTAAACCTATGAATAGATGATGAAAATGTGGTACACACTTTGGAATACTATTCAGCTGTAAAGAAAAGTGAAATTATAAACTTTTCCAACAAGTGGGTAGAACTAGAAAAGAGCATATTGAGTGAGGTAACCCAGACCAGAAACACAATCTTGTATGTTCTGTTTCATGTGATGCTCCTAGCTCCACATCTTCAGATGTGAGTACACATCCTAGAGTAACGGTAGAAACCAGGAAAGAAAAAAGGTACCATTGCTGGGGTAGGGGAGCAATAGACATAAAAAATAGCCGAATACAAATATCTGATCAAGGAAATGGGAAAAGTAGAGGGTTCTTAGGGAGATGGGTGTGGGTAAATATAAAAGGAGGGAGAAAGGTAAGATAGAAATAAAGACGTCTGAAAAATTCATAGGGAATCATTCTGTTAGCTATTTCTTTAAAAAAACCTCTGTTGTGCATAATTCTGTGTATAGATGTACAGATATTTTTTAAATAAGCTTTTCTCTGTGGGCTGACAATGCTTTCCCCAAGAGCCAA